>PVKA01017452.1:0-45734 GCA_004027165.1 Ctenomys sociabilis | reverse complement strand
AAAAAAAAAAAAAAAAAAAAAAAAAAAAAAAAGAAAATGACCAATACAGCATTGGAAAAACTTCTCCTGGAGAGTCACAACCAAGCCATTATCTCCAGCTGTCACAGTCAAAAGTCCCTTGAAAAGTAAGCTCGGTTATTTTAGCTACTTGACTTTTCAGAATACTAAAGCAAACCAGCGGTGTCAGCAAAATGGGAACAGAAATCAGACAGTGGCTACCGCGCAGCTCCTGTGCAGCGGGCTTCCATTCCTCAGGGATTCCATAAAGGTCCCGCCAGACTTACATATGCAAGTCAAATTCATTTCCAAGTATTTGGACTAAAACTTTCTGCCCCATGATCACCAGCCAGCAGACCAGTATTTTCTCAGGGCCTTTGTCTTTCTTCCTACACGAATGGAATACACTTATCACACATCATGACATAATTACACATTTTAAGTAGAAACAGTCATTCACCATCAAGTGTTTTACTTATATTAGAAGCAGCAAAATTTGCTAGTTAATAGAAACACCCATGAGAAAAAAAAAATTGAATGCCTTACCTTAAAAGAAAAAAAAATTCAGAGCTCACCCAGTAATCAGAAATCCACTTCTGCCAGAAAAACCCTACGTGTTTATCTGCTTGGTAACTTTCATCTCCCAGATGAAAGGGATAAAAAATTTAAAATGCTCAGTTAATTTTCCTTTCTTACCACTCTTTTTTTATGAGCAGAATATAGTTATTAGGGGAAAGAATGCTTCTATCCAAGAGAGGGACAGAAGGGGGCCCCAGGTGGATGATCCCCAGGAAGCTGTCTCTTCCAGGGAATTTTATAGAGGAATACCACATAGTGAGGTGGGTCTAAGGTGGTGGACAACATGGGAACTCACTTAGGTGGGCATGAGGTGGGACAAAATTATGATCAATCAATGAGATTACAAGCACCATTGCTCAGGTACAATTGATTACATCCAGTATCAAATGGAGAAGTGAGTAATGAAGTAAGCGGGCATGAATGCAGGACAAGGTCTTTTCCCATTGGGGGTTGGGTTAGTGACTTATTTGGGCTCTTTTAAGGTGATTGCTACCTATTTAGAGTATTAACCCCTGATGCCCATGCCTAGGGAAGTATGTAGCTGTATTTGTCTCCTCGTTTGTCTTGAGGACTGTCTGTCTCTTCCGAGCTGCAAAGTCACCTTGTCTTCCATACTGTCTCCTTGAGGGCCTGGCCCTGTCTTACTGCCTATAATGTTTCTATCTAATTGAGGTGCCTACAACATTCCCTTCTCTGAAGATGTAACCTGAACTGCCATGACAGCACCACTCTTAGCATGAAGTCAGGGTCCAGGGTTAGCATGACTGGCCCTGGGCTTTACCTGGCATTTGAGAAAGCACACTTCCTGCATCTGGGTGCATGATGGGGTCTTGGCCTTGATCCCTGTGTCTGGTCCCTCATGCCTTCCTCTCCAACACTACTTCCTGGCCTCCAAAAGCTAAGCAGATTTTCTCCCTGAAACTCTTTGGCTACGAGATGTTCCCACAGAATGTAACTGTCCATTAACTAAATCTGCTCAAAACATGAGCCCATAAACACCTGCCCCTTTAAGCTGTGGGTGTCAGGTACTGCATCCAGTAACAAGAAAACCAATTCATACAGACAGGCTACAGTCAAAGAATAGTGTATTAATACTGATTCTAAGAGAAAAAAATCACAATAATGTTCAGAACAGTGTAACACAAGACATCAAAAAACCAAAAAAATTTACTAAGATTCAAGGTTCTCTCCGGGAAACTAGCCTTCGTGATGATTTATTCTCAAATACCAGGAAAAGGAAAAAAAGGATTTTTTTGGCCAGTGAAAGGATCACTGAATGTGTATATACAACTCACAAAGTACATATAATAAATTATTCCAGTAGTTCAAATAATTCTATTCACCCAGCTATAAATAAAATTATTGATTATTTTACCACCTGGCTGGATAATTTTGGAAGGCCTATTTCCTAGGAAAAAGAAAGGGAACTGTATATTAAATGGTTAAATTGGCATGTTTATATAATTAATGTTTTATTATTTTGAACCACTTCTGATAATTACTCTAAAGTTACTCAAGGAAGTACATAAAACAAAAAGAAAGTACTCTGTTCCAGGGAAGTGAAAAAAATTGTAATGAGATATGGTTGAGTACTTTTTCTAGAAAACTGCCCTGGTCCTAAAAATTGTATTTAAGTAATAAGATGGAGCTGGGAATGCAGCCTGGAGATAGAGCACTTGCATGGCATGAAAAAGACTGCAGGTTTATTGCCCACCACCAAAAAAGCAAGCAAGAAGACAGAATGAAGGATTCTGATTACAACTGTATTTGTTAAAGTCAATGGGAGTGATACGAATGATAAATCCATGAGGGGCTGTGTGCATTAATCTAGGTTGTCAATTTAAATAAGTGAGAAACTCCTGTGGAGGTGACTGTATCGTGAGGGCGTTGGCCTCATCAACTGGCCAACCCACACCAGGTGCACAGGTGAGTGGGCCCCAAGGGGTGGCTGCCTACTGAAAGCTGGTCCTGGGGAACCTACTTTCCCTGGCTCTTCTGCTCTGACACTTATTTCTCTGCTCTTTGCTTCCCGCTGTTATGAGGCAAACAATGTTTCTTACCTTGGAGCCAAGCAACCATGCATTGAAACCTCCAAGACCACGAGCCCAAAGCAAACTTGTTCTCCTTTGAGTGGGAGGTTTCAAGCATTTTTGTCCTAGGAGTGGGGAAGTTAACGAAAGCACAAGAGATGAAATGGACCAAACCTGAGTTGTGCATCCCGGGAGAAGATCATGGGGAAGAACACATCCCTCCAGCTGGAGCTTTGATTTTAAGACATGAAAAAGATGAAGTTGGCTGGTTCACGTCTTCCTCAACTTTCTGTACTCAGCTAGTTACCTCTTACCCATTTCTTCATCCAATCATTAACTGACCAAGTAATGAGAAAGCTGGGCAACTATCAGAATATGAGGCACATGCCTTATTCTCCTTTTGCTGTTTAAACATCCATCAGTGAATGAGGAGAAAGGTCCTTTTTTTGCTCTGCATGAAAATTCTTCCAAGTTCCAGGATCTTTCTACTCACTCAGAAATCACTAAGAGTCACTTAAAGTAATGAAACATTCCAACCCCTTATGTCATTGACACTTAGGGGTTCATTTCTCCATCAAGGCCAGGACTGGGCCTCTGTACTCTTGCAACAACTTCCACAGCCTCCATGAGTCTATCATTCACTTCCCTCTGCAGGGTTCAATTTACCAGAAAGAAGTGAGAAGCCATGCTTGCTGCCCTCTCGTGTGTGGTCATCTCTTTTTCCTACTTTGTGCAATCACTGAGCCCATTTTTGTTTGACAAATGTTGCAGAGGGGCCCTAATGGGACAGCCACCTCTGCTCTGCACTGCCAATAAAAGTCAGCCCATCCTTCAGAGCCTGAGGCTGAGGGCTATACTACATCTGATGCCACAGAATTGCACCTTACTTTCACCCCAAAAAGTTTAAGGTAAAAGCAGGCTGTTTCTAAAACCTTCTTGCTATGAGTCCCATCTCCTTTCAACCATCTTACCGTCCCAAAGGTGTAGGTCTGGCATTTAAAACCAGCTTATCTGTCAACTCACATGTCTACTGAACTTGGATCCTTGGTGGAAAATTTAGATCTCTCCTCTATAACCAGACAGGCTGAACAGACTCACCTTACAAAGAATTAAATGCACTGATTTCTGCTTTTTCCCAGTAGCTGCTATTAATGTCTCATTTGCACTCTGGGAAGTGAATAGCTTTAATTATCAGTCTTTCCTAAAACACTTTAGTCAATTTTTTATTATTAAAATAGTCTTGTATATGCAGTACCACTTAGATAGCATCCTTGTCTAAAAATAATTAAACCAGAATCTAATCAAATCTCTGAACCTACCTAGCAGCTCACAGGTAACATCAGGGATAGAGAAACAAGTGTAGTGGCACCATTTGGAAGCAATCAGTCAAAAAGGTCAAAGTTTGTTTTTCGTCTTCACAACTGTACAGTCTTCAGATCGTATTTTAACTTTGATATTGATAATAACTTTGGTTATTACAGAGATTTGAACACAAAGTCAACAGTGCTGTCACATGCATCATTTTTATTTGTTTTAAATACATTTTTCTTAGATCTTACTAATTTTAAAAAATATTGGGCTTCCACGTAATATTTTCATGCATGAAAATGATACATTTTTACAAAGCCCATCCCTTCTGTTAAACAGGGTAAGGCTTTCTATATGGCAAGTAAACATTCTTCTCCATTAATTCAATGACATGAAGCAAAAACCAAACTAAGGGACTAGTCACACTTGTAAAAGCACACTACTCAAATGCAAAATGTGGATCTTGCTCATACACACTTTTGAAAAGAAACAATAGAAAAAACCCTTTGAAACTACTGAGGAAATGTGAATAGAGATTGGGTATTATATGGTATAAAGGAAATAATACTAATTTTCTTAGGAACAATAACAGCATAATGGTTCTGCAAAACAAAAAAGTCCTTCATAGAACTGCGTGCACAAGTATCTACACGTGAACTGGCACAATACCTGGGACTTGTTTTAAATTATTCATATAAATAATTTTTAAATAAAGTTTGAGAGGAATAATGGAATAAGAATGCAAAATTTTGCTAGCTGTTAAAGCCGGATGATGTGTTCATAAAATTTCTTATTGTACTTTTGTGTAGACATAATGATTTTGATAATAAAATGTTTTTATACATAGTCCACATTTCAATCTCATGCTCATTCCTATTTCATTTTGAAGAGCACCCTAATCTGGTGGGCACCCTAATCTGGTGGTCTACTGGCTCAGATAGGAAAAGATGGGAGGGAAGAGGGAAAGAAAGGGGTACTCTGCTCCACTGGGCGACAGCAGTTACCCTGCCAAAGTAATCGTTCTCTTTCCTGCTAGTCTGTTCTTTCCCACGGCTGGCCACCCACTGCACAGAGGGAAAGACAGCTCTTCTCTTTCCACCAGTCATCACAGCAGAAAGAGACAGAGGCCAGTCCTATTGGCAGGGATCTTCGTGCTGCATAGCTTTTCTAGGCTTTGGCGATAGTCTTGGGTTAGATCTGGCTGCATCTTCTAGTTGACCCACAGCTCACAGAACCAAGCCACCCTTCTTTGATATGAGAGATTTTCTTCCCCACCTAGCGACAGTCCAAGCTAGTCTTACCTCTAGGGCCAAGGCCATCCATGGGCCTGCCCATGGATGGAGCCCTACCTGCATATCTCTCAGGGGCCATCAATTTACTGGGGCTGGCTTGCCTCTTCTATAGTTCGTTACAACACCACAACTGCGCTCACCAACTTTCTTTCCTATGCTCTGTTAATTCAGAGGCAAGTGGCAAGTACCACTGCTCAGTAAACATCCAATTGACAATACACAAGCAGTCTGATCTCTTTACATATCCCATGGATTCTTTGAGCGTCCTCCTGCCTTCCACCCCACCTCAGCTCAGAACAATGCAAACCTACAAGCCATTTAACCCCTCTTCTCCCACGTGGGAAAAAGAATGGTAAGTGTTATTCACAATGAGTATATTTCACAAAGAAAAAGCATATCTCCTTCTGGATTGTAGGAAGAATAGAAGTTATATTTGGCCTTGGAGAATTTAAAGCTTTGCTCTCAATAGAATGCTAGTTCTACTGCTAAGGAGGGGGCTGTGGTTTTTAAAGATCTCAATGAGTAACTTCCATCCCCCACACGTCTACATTTATTAGGATCAAGTTTTCATACCAAGTAAAATACAAAAGCAAGCGAGATACTCCCTTTGGGTCTGAAATAACAGGAATGGGTGTGGGTCCAGGGCCTGCCGTTTCTCAGCTGGCTGGCTTGAGTAAGAGGCTGGACCAGAGTTTAGAGTTAAGATTGTGAGTTTAATTGTAAAATGCAAGAGGTGGCTGAGATGATTCCCAGATGTGTTGGAGCACTCTGAGCCAATGGCTGAAGCAGCTATTGGCATCACCTCACAGGAGGCAGGAGTCTAACCCTCTGCCACAGTTAATTCAAATGTAAAATAAAGAGCTAGTTGCCATGCAAGATAAACGAGCCCTGTAGGTGTGGCTGCACTGAATAGAGCAGTGGAAAAACTGATGCCAGCCTCCTAGACTGCTTTCACTGTGCAGCTGGGCTGGTGCATGCTTCAGATCAGCTTCAGCCTTCATGTTCAGGTGTGGGTGGCCTCGCACAGGTCATCCCTGAGGTGCGCAGGAACACCCGGGCTACAGATGCCATGGTTAATCTGCTCCCCTAACTATTCACTATGCCACTTGTATTTAAAGTGAAAATTCATCATAATTTCTATGGTACTGCTCCCAAAAGCCCAGCCCTATTATTCAAACTAGGTCAGCACACAGCCGACTGAGAGGACCATATGATAAATCATCACAGGGGGCATACGTCATGGTCTGGGACTTAGTATGCACTTTTCTTTAATTTAGAAATAAGCACCTAAAAAGAAAAGAATGGGCTGGGGAGGTAGCTCAGTGGAATAAGTGTTTGCTTGGCTTCCTGAGTTTGATCCCTGGTACCCCAGAAAGAAAGAAGGAAGGAAGGGAGGGAGGGAAGGGAGGGAGAGAAGAACTACCCATGTCAAGGAAGAAGGCATTTATTTTCCCAGCCTCCCTTGCACTTAGATTGAACTATTTACTATCTATGTTCTTTATGTAGAAAAATTAATTTTTCTTTAAGTGACTGTATTTGAGGGTAGTTTAGCCCATACTTTCATATACAAGCAATGAACAGATTCTGAGTAGCATGGCAAGGCAGTGTAACACCTCTGTGCTATGTATAGCCTTACACAGGTCTGCCTGTGCACATGTGCATGAGTATGGGGTACTGGCTCAACACTGCTGTAAACTCCCAGTTCTAGCCAAGTTTCTCAAACAGTCCTGATCCCAGTTATCTCCATTTTCTCCTCTCTGTGCTTCTCGTCTGACTTCTGACTTCTGTCACTTTCTGTACATGAAAACTTTACTTTCTGAGGCCAACCCTGGTCTTCGCATTGCCAAAGCCCCAAAATATTTTTGGTCCCAACCTTACCTGGTCTCAACACACAGTAAGCACTGCCCATTAGCCTCTCCTCCCTTATACATGTTTCCCTGGCTTCTATGACATCATCCATCCCTGGAAAGCCTTGGTAAACACCCCACCTTCAGGTGGGGCACCAGTGAGGGAAGCCCTACAAGTCAGACACACTGAACCAGACGAGACTAAGCTTCCACCACAATCTTAATTGTTGAGTATCTCTAAGTGAACACCTTTATTTTGCTGCCAGCCTCCTAATTAAATCTTCCCTGAAGAAAGACAACATACACAAATGCCCTGCAAATATTTAAATATATAGTGACAGGTACATGATAAATATTTGAAAAGTATGATAAAGAGCAAAAACAAATGACTAAAAATGATGCAATAGTATGATTATCAAAAAGGAATTTTAATTATAATTATTAAATTCTAGAATAAAAATTAATAAAGATGAGCAATGTTCCTGGATCCCTGGAATCTATAGAAAAATAAAAAAGAAATACAAGGATTGAAATTAAAAACTCAGCAAAGTTTCACACAAGATTAGACAGCAAAAAGGGCTCACAAAAGAGGGAAATAGATGTTGATAGAAAAATTTTTATCAGAAGCACAAAGGGGAATGTAGAACTGAAAATACAACAAAATGAACCTAAGTAGCAAGAGACATGCTCAAAGCTACTAACCAGGCACAAATGGAAACCCAGAAGAGAAGAGAAAGACAATGAGAAGGGAGCAAAAGCTTCAAAGACAATCAGTCTTAGACCCAAGATGTTCAATGAACCCCAACTAAGAAATAGAAATATAATATACAGAAAACACTCTCAAAGCCCAGCACAGGAAAGCTAGTAAAAACAAAATCTAGCAAACCTAGTACAGAGCAAATCTTAAAAGCAGCTATAATCAAGGAAGAGTGAGAAGGAGGTAGTGATGAAAGATACAAATATATTATTTAGGCCTAACTCAGAGTTTCATGCTAGAGCATAAAAATGGGACAGACTCTCTTACGCACTTTGCTACGGAATCCAATGAAGAACAGACTTTCAATAATGCCCTCCTACAGCATTGTAATCCAAATGTTATGTTAATTTGGAGCAGAGGTCTGCTAGACAGCAATTGTGACATACACATTTTTTGTTTTGTTTTGTTTCACTTTGTTTTGTTTGGAAACCTGTCCCTTTCATGGTATAGAATGAAAAGACTTTTATCACCATCTAACACTTCTCAGAATCCTAGAATGAACGCAGAAAATGCAGTCACCACTGTGCACCAACAACACACTAATAATACATGGTCACCATCACGCTTTCCAGGAAGCCACAGCCTTTGAAGCAGAGAACACAGGTGAGTCACTTCAGAGAGTCTGCATGACCTCCTGCAGGCTGCAAATACAGACATTTAACGCCGAGCCTATCATAATTCCAAAGGACTCAGGGATATATGTGCTTTCCCCACTTTAGGAAAGTATTCCTTTTGGCTAACAACAGGAGAACTCAATTGCAAAAGCTTAAAGGGGATTTTATTGAAAAAGAATCACCAGAAGTCAGAGCTGATTCGAGTGCTCTCTCTTATTCAAGTCTTGGAAATGCTAAAAAATAATAAAATAAAACTTGGCAATGTCTTATTAGCTTTCTTTCAAGTGGACCCTGGCTGTACCAAGTGATGACTGGCCTGTCTTTGTTGGGACTGTAGGCCACATCTAGATGAAGAGAGCATATTAAAAGAATATGATTGAAGTATTCAAATGTTTCAAAGCAGTAAGCATCTTAGGAGGGGGTGGGAATCGACTTTTGCTAAAAGATTAAGCACCTGGACCATTCAAATCTATCATGTACATTAGCAACTCTGTAGTCTACAGATTAGGAAAAATGGTTGCTTATTTTCTCTGTCCTGACTTTAATTTTAAGAGATTGAGAGCATCTACTAAAGCCAACATTTTCTATAGCTTTTCTATAATGGAATTGATCCACTTCAGCAGTGATACACACTATCTAAATTTGATCAACTGGGTATGAAGACTGGTTTAGAAATGGATACATAACCTGATCAAAGCTAAAGAGAATCAGCAGTGAACAGTAATACTAGGCAGACTGGGACAGGCATGCTCTCTCTTCAGCTAGACTGAAACCCAGGGATAATGTAAATTTTCCTCCACTAAAATTAAAGCCCACATAAAGAGCAGAGCATGATTTTCTATGCCTATATTAACAAGAGTCCTATAATATGCTCACTGGGTGAAAAGCAGCCTTTTTAACAGGTACCAACTTGAGAAGCCTCAAAAGATTTCCCAGCTAGAAGCCCTGGAAAATGGAGTGGTCCAGCAGCCAGATTGTAGCTGCAGGGCGACCACTGACAAAGACATCCGATACTGGCTCCGGGGCAGAAGTACAACTTACATATGGTACAAGAGCAGCTTCCAACAGTAAATAAAAGCAAGGTCATCTGATTTCATTCTAAGCAACAGATTTCCCGAATTGAACAGGCTACCAAAATTTTCAATCCTTTCTAATGATACTAAGTGTATTTCAGAGAATTGCATTCAATCTTCATTAAAATTTGAAACTGTTATAAATCTGATTGCTGGGATAATATGCCTTGCTTGGGATTAAGCTCATTTGCAGGCATTCAGCTTCAGGTTATTTTCATTTTCCAGTCACCTTCCTACCATCCTGCACAAACCACAAAGCCTCTACCTCTGGGGTAGGACCTGAGCAACTGGAGTAATATTTCAAAGGCTTCCAAATGCTGCTGGCAACCTCCTCCTACTTTGATTCTAAGAGGACTTGGACCACTGAGGCTGCACACTGACACCATCACTCTAAGTAGCCACATCTTCTGGTGTGTGTTTATGTTGCATGATAGTGACTGAATGGCACGTCAGAGCTGGGCCAAGCTTAATAGCCTGCTCTAGTAATAAGCTAAGCTAAAGGGTTTCTTAAGAAACAACAGTAAGGGCTGGCCAGTTAGTGCAGTGGACTAAAGCTCCTGCTTAGGCAGTTGCAGGGACTGGTGTTCGATCCCCAACAAGCTGTACCAGCCCTGCCTCTGGGACATGATGAGATGGTGACTGAGACTAGTGTAGTGGTGCATACGTGTAATCCCAACACTTGGGAGGCTGAAAACAGGAGAATCATTACGAGTCCAATCTGCATGGTGAGACCCTGTAGATCCTATACTAAATACATGAAAAAGAAACAACAATAATACAAACTGAGAAGTACAGAAGCTGTGTCTGCTGCCCACCAGCCTTGGGACTTCTTGAAGATCATTCATCGGTACAGCTGTTTTCATCTGCAGAACACAAGAGTCAACCTACGCAATCACGTCCAGAATGAACTCTGGAGACGTCTTGTGATCTGTAAGCCCACAGACTTATGCTCATGTGCCTCCCAAGTGATGTTATTTGGTATTTTGCAATTGTGTGATGAACTCAGCATTAGCCATCCT
This sequence comes from Ctenomys sociabilis, assembly GCA_004027165.1. NCBI lineage: Eukaryota > Metazoa > Chordata > Mammalia > Rodentia > Ctenomyidae > Ctenomys > Ctenomys sociabilis. Next base: position 35,218 of record PVKA01017452.1, on the reverse strand, counting down.
GCACTCTTTCAGATCTATGGTGACTTTTGTACTGAAGTGTTAAACTGAGCTACAGAAATTTTGGAGTTTTCTTGATGGCTTAAGTCTCAAGAGATCACTTAGGCCAACAGCGATCTTTGGATTGGTACTTATTTTAGTCATGCTACCTTTGCGTTGCAAGGAGACATTCTATGGTTATCATGCTAGAGACCGAAAAGTGCGAGAGCACCGAACTGGCATCTGAGTGGCACCTGGCGAGGGCCTTCTTGGTGCCCCATGGCACAGCAAGGGGGACTCCATGGCAATAGAAAGCAAGCATGCCAGCCTGGGTTCCTTTCCTTTCTTGGGATACCACTAATATCATCATGGAAACTTCATCCTCAAAACCTCATTGAACCCTAATATCCTTCCAAGGGCTTCTCTCCTACAGACCCTTTCACATATGACTTTGGGGAATAGTTTACCAAAATATGAATTTTCAGTGACGTATTGAAAAACAGCAGCTAAAGACCACATGTAACTAACGGAGGTAAGGTATGAACAGACCTTTCAAAGTTCCTCATTAGTCACATGCCCACAAACTTCATTCCCATGCTGCTGATTAAACAGTTAGCTCCATGGCCACTTTGCAAGGAGTGACACACTCACAGCAGTGTCAGCTGTCTCTGACTTGATGTCAGTACCCCATTTCTCGCCTGATTTCTTTCTTGGGAAAGAAGACAGGTAGGTAGCTGGGCCATACTTTACCACGCCTGTTTTAGTTCCTTGAGTGGTAGCTATACAAATCTGCTTTTTACCTTGAGTATTTCTAGCCTGACTTCTCAATGCATGACACTGAGAACCAGAGATTCTAAGGGAAGGTAAGCCATGGGGGTTAAGATAAGAAGAACCCTCAACAAAGCTTACTTCTCCAAGAGAACTTCCCATCAGTCTCTAGTTACCAAATACAAGTTGTGATGACAGACTCGGGACACACCCATTGGCAGAGCTTCCCTCTTTGAACTCCCCTCCTTGCTCAGTGCCTTGATTGCAAGTCCTGCCCTGCAGTGGCCACAAGAGCAGAGAGGCCATAAATCGGGGGACATTTGAGTCCTTACAGCATCTCAGTATTTTTTCCAAACAAGCCCAGTTCTGTTCAGAAACAGTGCAAAACGGAGAGCCTTTGGAGCCCCTATAGAATAGAAACAAAGCCCGGAACCCTCTCCCTTACACAGTGATGCTCAGCCTCTAGAATCCATGATTTTATCCGAATTACAAGTGACTGCCACCACACCTACACATACAGACTGGAGATGCTGGGAACAGGCCGGGCCTCTGTATGGTTTTCCATCTCTAAATCCCCTCATTAGTAGTCTTAGACTAAGCCAATGTATTCCTCTCTTTGATCCTGAGATTTAAAACCGTAATTACATCTGCATAGAAAGACACCACGGTGACAATACCCATTTAAGAGGATATCACGCTTTTGCATGCATGTATATTTGTGGGGTTCAAGGAAGATCAACTGTTAAAAACTGACTCCATGTGCAGAATCAGATGGTAAGGATCCTGTCTGCCACATCTCCTCACCTGAGATGTTAATCCAATCAACTCAGCAGTTAACTTGATCCTCATAGAAACAAGCAAAAGCAATAAACACATAAAAGTCAACAAGCTGTCAGGGAATCAGTACACATGTCACCAAACTTTTTTGGAATAAAGTTACCAGACATAGCCACATTCTTGGCAGTACTGCACCTTTTCACATACAGAGGATGTTGGAGCCACATATGATTTTACTCTGTTAGTTAAACTCAAGGCAATATGGTACATACAAGAGGGAGCTTTAAAAGGACATAGAGGTCAAACAGAGTCACTTATCAAGAAAAAGCCTTTCCTTCATTTTTTCCTCTTTAGGGGAGTCAGAATCTTGAACACTCAGCCCAAGTAAAAGAGTTCTGTGAATGCTTTCACATGTGTACCCCTTTGTGACCAGCACGATAATATCTAACAGCAATGACAAAATGCCTTATGCAGGACATTCAGTTGATAAAGACAAAGCTGTTGCTACCACAGTCCTACTCTCAAGATCACACTGTCACCAATGGAAGCTCATTAGTGACATTTCGAATATCCATGGCCCTGTGGTAGAGTTCCTACCTCATGTGCATGATGCCCTGGGTTCAATCCCTAGCACTGCTTAAAAAAAATTCATAACTGCAGCTCAAATTAATAAAACAAAAATGGTCATATCAGCTAGATCTAATTGCTACTAGGATTGAGCCATTTTGTGTAGCTATCATATCTTCAAACAAGATTATTATTTGGTTCTTTGGAACTCACAAAATAAAGCTGATTTAAGCAAACTCAAGAGTCCTGTCAGAAAATGAATAACCTACATGTAACTCTTTACCATAAAACACATTATACCAATACACTGGGTTGACAAATGTGCTATCTCTTAGGAACCAGGCAATGGCCTAGAAGTTGGAAGCACAGCAATAAATAACAGATTTTTGAGAGAAGAAAATCTGCCCTCACAATGCTTTTATTCTAAATCTGGGAATCCAAATACTTAACGACTGTTATTCCAATGCTCTTGTAAGATTTATTTGCTTTTATAAGCCCTGTTATTCTTTGATCACAAAAATCCTGTAGTATTAAAGCTGGAAGCACTTCTGCAGCTCTTGTCAAGGCATGAGTTTCAAAAGGCAGGAAGGGGACCAGGTCCCAGCTGTACTTGAAAACATGACCTTTGATGATCCTTCCGCCAAGCCTCAGTTTCCTCATTGTTAAAAAGAACTGAATTATGGTCCAGCTCAGCACTGTGCTTGACAAAACAACTGCATGGGCTCAAGAGTGCTGAATACCTGTGTGTCACAAGGTCATCCTCCATTCAGTGTCCTTTCCCGGACAGCCTGTCATGCTGTGCCTTTCAGGGTTGTCTAGTGTGTTGTGCTCCCTGGTCTCCCTTCCCTGCTTTATGCAGTGGAGGTGCCTTGGATTGGAGAACTATATGCCATGATCCTCACAATAAAGACTCTCACATAGGCATATCAAGCAGCTTCTAGTCATCATGCTAAAGCCAGGGAAATTTTCCAAAACCAGTAGATTGTTCAGGAAAGTCTTTTTGGGTTGTGGATGTGGCCCTGTGGTAGAATTCCTACCACATGTGCACCACACCCTGAGTTTGATCCCTAGCACCACTTAAAAAAATTTATAACTGAAGCTCAAATCAATAGAACAAAAATGGTCATATCAGCTAGATCTAATTGCCACTAGGACTGAGCCATTTTGTTTAGCTATTGTATCTTGAAACAAACAGATATGCATCTTATAATACAGCTTTCAGAAGATGTATAACACTCGTTGAAAGCCTGAACTGGATAATATTAAAATATTTTTACCAAAAAAAATAAAAATAGAAAAGTAATCCAAAAGAAATAGGCAGTCTGTGAATAAAACAATTATGTGAAGCAACTCACACAAGTCAAGTAAGAAAATCTTAACACATAAGCAGTGTAGTTACTATAGATAAAAGTCACCCTAAAGCTATTCTTTTTTTTTCCTAGTGAGCAAAATATAATCCAGTACAATACAAGAGATTATAATCTATGCTCTCCAGCTGAAAGACATGAAAGACTTTTCACTTTCAATTGGCAAATATTGTTTTAACATCTTATAATAGATAATATTATTTATTATCTTTGCATCCTGCCTATGTGTGTTAGCAACACTGTATTTCTCTTTAAAGTTATTTAATCCCTAAAATATATATTTGTGTGGCTGAAAGATTATGGAACATACCTAAGGTCTTTTACCTATATTAGTGGCTTCCGGTCTATGCAGTGAGGTACATTTAGGTGCTAAGGACTGTGGTTCTTCAGGATATTTTGGGTTTTGAAGCACAGTGAAGTGCTGCTGGACTCACTAAAACTACTAGCTCAGGGCCGTTCACACTCACAACACTGGACTGAGCTATGTTCCTTTTGATGTTAGTACAGCCCTGCAAAACTGCCTTTCACTGTTTGCTGTAATAAAAACCAACCACTGTGAAAAATGAGGTAAACCCTCATTTCATTCCAGGGTTGAGATACGTCATGCCCTGAAAATGCACACGTGGTCTAATGAAGCAACTGTGGTTATCAAAGAACGGGGCAAAGCTATGACCTTTCCTTCACTTTAAAGTACCACTTTTCAGTTATTAAGTTGCTAGAATGTAAGTGCTTATACCCAACAGACATTTATTTTTAAAATGGTTGGGTATTTCTCTTGGTCAGTGGGAAAAACAAATGAGGTGTCAATGGTACAGGAAGCAAGAGTGCTTAGCAATCTCTGACTTAAGTCTCTTGGCAGATCTCCTAAATGGAGCAGAGAAGAAGGATCCCTTTTCAAAGAGCAGATATTTGGGAAAGAGACACACTCCTGGAGCCCTCTTCAGGAAGCTGCTGCAGCAGCAAGAGCTGCAGTAACCACTGCAGGCAGCAAAGGCGGGGACCACCCGGGCAGCAGCCCACCAAGCCGCGTAGCTCTGCCACCTGTGCTTTTGCGAGCACAGAAGAAACATGCCTGAAATAGATGCTAGATGCAGCAGAAGAGTTCTGAGTGTTTTCAGTCACTAGACTGCAATTTGTCATTATGACTTAAACTTGTGGCTCTTCAGAATAAACCACCAGGATACAAGATATCAGCTCTCTGTAAAACATCAGTGATAGTTACTTTAGTTCCCTTTCTACCCTTTCTATTCATTCATCTTCAATTTACCTACCTGAGGCTCTCACCCTATGATTGGATGACAGCTTCCCTGGGAGCCACACACCTTCACTGTAAACAGGAGGCCTTAGAGAATGCTTATTCCACTCTGGGCTGGTAATTGACTGACAGATACCCAGAAAGGGAGGAATAAAAGCAATTTATTTCTTATTCGTTTAAGGAGAAAAATAGAAAGTACATTGCGAAGACATCAGGCATCACTTTGACTATGTCATCCCAATTAACATCACCAATGAGGGGCAGATAGATGCTATGTGCCTGCAGATGTGACACCCTGATCAGAATGTGTCATCAAGCAGGAACACTCCATGCTAAGAATGCATAACCTCAATTTAATCATGAGACTTATTCCTCTAATCCAAAGAATACTCTTTAAAAGAACAAAACAGTATGTTCTTCCAAAGTATCATTTTTCACAAAAAATAAAGACTGGAAATATTTTGGATTAGAAGAATATAGAAAGGGTGGCCAGATAGCTCAGTGGATTAAAGTGCCTGCTAGGGCACAGTGCAGTGCTGGGATTCAATCCCCAGTGTGTCATGCCTGCCCTGTAAATTGAAGATGAATGAATAGAAAGGGCAGAAAGGGAACTAAAGCAACGCTGAGACAGTGATTGAAGCTGGACATGGTGGTGGGTGCCCATAATCCCAGCACTTGGGAGCCTGAAAACAGGAGGATCACTATGAGTCCAGTCTGTGTGAGACCCTGTAGACCCTGCAGACCTTGTAACTAAACACATAGAAAAAGGAGAAAAATATAGAGACACAACAACTAACTAGAATACCAGAATCTAATAATGCGCAGGAAAAAATGTTATAGACATCATTATTAAATAATTTATAAACCTGGAATACAAATAGTGCATTAGAGAAACTTAAATGTTAAAATTACACATGTTACTACTTGCAAAATTGTTAGGGAAGAGAATAACCTGATTGTTAGGAAATACATACTGAACTGCTCAGAGATGAAGTCTATGAGGTACAAACATTTATAAATAGCTCAGGTAGCAATAGTACATGGACTTTTTCACATATATACAGAAGGGGATTATAGGAGAGAGAGCAAGAGCGAGACAGAGAGAAAGAGAGACAGAGAACAGATAAAAAGCAAATGATACATCAGGTTAACAACAGGTCTACCTGAGGGCAGGGTGTGGGAGTGGTTCTGTATTATTCTTATTTTTTAAATTTCCTGTAATTTGTTATGATTCTTACAGAAACTATTTTCAAAAAGTAAAGTACTGTGTCTACTATATTTGGATGCAAGAAGCCAACTGCTTAAGAAATTAAGCAGGATACTTGTACCATCAATCAAGGAGGTATGTAGCAGAAATCACTGCTCTCTGTGAATTCATGGTGTGAGGTTAGCAAGCACAAAGAAGTGGTTCCCAGCCACAGGCTTCAGAAGGCACAAGGACACATGATATGCAGAGATAGTGAAAGGACGGAAGAGGTCGAGCCCGAACACAGCAGCTGAAGGCCGCCTCATGGCTGAGGTTTGCCACCTGGAAGCGAAGTTGGTGTCTATGAGCAGCCTCTCAACACTGAGCTCCCCTAAGATCTTTGTCAGTTGTTGTGGAGCCTAGGGTTCCTGCTGGCTCCCAGCACCCCGGAAGACTGATGCAGTAGGGCCCATGGGCCACACTGGGATACAAGCTCCAGCTGATCCCTCCACCCGACACTGGGAACCTTCCCCCCAGAGCCACACCCAAAGGATAGAAGTTTATTCTTTTATAGGTGTCTGTAGACCTCTTTACAGGGTCAGAATAAGAATGATTTTCATCTTACATCAAACAAACTGAGCACCAGTAAAAAGAAAACAGTCACCTGGACTGCAAGGACACCTGCAGTTCATTAGTCCCTCAAGATGATCATTATACACTCTCCAAGAAGTTAGATAAAGCACCCTTTGGGGCCTGGGGCCTGTGTTCTTTCTTTTCAGGGTGGTTAGGAGATTCCTTTTCCTGCTCCTGGAGCTCATGTCTTGCGCCCTTTCTCAACTTGTACCCGAACTGTACGCTCCCTTCCTCCCTCCAGTTATGCTCCTGGGCTGCCCCTTGAAGACGACTGTCACATTCCTCCCTGCATCCTCAGCATCTCACATGACGTCTGCTCATTGTTGACATTCAAGCTAATCTGTGTTTAATTAATTAACTTACTAAAAAGTAATTGAATTCTCTCAAGCATGCAAGTTGGAGAGGAAATGGAAGTACTGAGCAGAGATTGCTTTCTCCACTTAGAATAGTACAAAAGTTTATACTCTGTTAGCCAATATTGATAACAATTGATCACATACCTACTATGTTCAAGGTATTTCCCAGTCATTACTTTGAATCCTTATGACTCCAAAAGGTATCATCCACTGCCTTTTTTTAAATAGAGAAATAAAGTGCAGAGGGGTGACTTGTGATAGCTCACTGAGCCAACAGGAGAGTGCAGGGAGATTTCTAGAGCCCCTTTCAATCCAAACTGCCTCTGAGAACAGGTCAGAAATGGCCATAGCCAGGGGCCGGGGGTTTGATCCCCGGGGCATGCTGAGACACCCATTGAGACTAGGCATGTGGCGCGTGCCTATAATCCCAGCTCTTCAGAGGCTGTAAACAGGCAGATCACTACAAGTCCAACATAGTAGTGAGACCCTGAACACCCTGTAGACCCTTCCCTAAAATACAAAAAGAAAAACAAAGAAATGGCCATAGCACCAAACTTGGAAATAAATAGGGAGAAAGCTATGGGCAGAATCACATATGCTCTTAAATTAAAGAAAAAGCTCACTTGAAGAGAAGTGCTAGGCAATGCCTTCAGTTTGCTTTTAAAGAGAAGAAGACTACAAGATTGTATCCTACAAAGATATCAACATGCAGATTTCAAATAGTTGTCTCTGTGTATTTCTGGTTTTATTCCTCAAATCAAAATGAAACAATCTGATAAAAGGCAATTAGAAGTGTAGTGAAAATAATAATAGTAATAAAGTATAGTGACCAGGTTAACCAAAACTGACTTTGCAGTGTAATATTTACCCTTGAAGTTACCTGTTTTCTCTCATTTCTATATAGTACATTTTTAACAATCTTTCATTTATTTATGTATTTGGTACAGGGCCTCACTATGCAGCTCAGACTTGTAGTGACCCCCTTGTCTCAGCCTCCTAGCACTGGGATTACAGGCATGCGCCTTAACGCTTGGCTTCAGTGGTTAGCACAGCAGGCTTGAGGTTCTGGGGCAGCACAGCATGCAGTACTGGGGACTGAACCCAGATTCCTATGCTTGCCACGCTTATCTATCTTCCCAGCTCTCTAATACTTTTTAATGTCCAGTTTCTCCCATGAATATTTTCAGGAAGAAATAAAAGAGCTCTGAGAGGGAAGAAAAGGACTCGCAGAAGAAGTAAAAAGAAATGGCCATTTAGATAGTTCAGCGGACTAAGTGCCTGCTTAGACAAGCACAGGAACTGAGAATGATTTCCTTGGCACACTGAGCCACTGAGTCTGGGCATGGTGGCACATGCCTGCGCTTCCCAGTGCTGGGGAGGCTGAAAGCAGGAGGACCACTATGGATCTGATCTGCGTGGTGAGACCCTGTACAACAACAACAATAACAGCAAAAGTAAGTAAGAAGAAACAGATACTGCTTCAAATTGACTGAAGGGTCAAATCCTTTGCCATGCTTTTTACCACCTTCCTTATCAGAAGAGTAGAGGCTCACTCACTGTTCACATTCAATAATCACTTTTTCGTTAGATATCGTGGGCCAGGCATCATGCATGCACTGTGAATGTAAAACCAAGGACCTTAGGAAAATCACACTTAATGGGAAAGAACAGGAAAACAAAAATAGTGATAACACTCGTAAAGAGGTAGGTTGCCAAAACTAAACAAAAAAGGGGATGCAACCATGTTGTATCTGTATATTCAAAATAGTTAGGATAGATACACAGCTATATTCTCTTAATTCAATGAATAGAAAGATTTGTTCTAATAGTGTTTGTGCAGAGGATATCATGTCTGCATCTTGTATAATGAATAACCACTAAGACAACAATATGCAATGCATTAATTATTGAAACTGTCCAATGTATTAATTGATTTTGAAGCTGTCTCATTGCTATTTTTTTTCTCAATAAAATTATTTAGAAAAATAAAATTTAAAAAGCAGAATAAGTGAGGGCCCAGGCAGGGAGACAAACAATGTTGGAGTGTTGTTTAGACCCAGTGGAAACAGTAGGTATGGCTCCATTCCAGTAAGAGGCCAGACCAAAGAAACCTCCAAAGGCAGCGAGCAATAGATTTACAGTTCAGGTCCTAATAGTCTTTGTGAGGCAATGAAAGTGTCCTAAAACTACCCATGACAGTGACGGTGGCCTTCTGGTGCTTACAGCGATTCAGACAGCCCTCTGCGCTGCCAGTCCACACCTCTGGTCTACTGCAACTGCTGAACGTATCTGTAAATATACTAAAAACCACTGAAAATATACTTCAAATGGGTGAGTTGTGCATTGTATTAATTACATCTCAATAAAGCTCCAATAAGAATGAAAAAGAAGAAGAAGAAGTTTAGCCTAGAAATTCAGCCCAGGGGAAACAGCCCAGGAAGAAGGGTTTGCTAAAGCCAAGACCTTGAGAATCAGTATGATTTGGATGAGCCAGAGAGTTCGGAAAGGCATCTCAGTGAGATGAAATGGCAGTGCTGCTGGTCAGAATGTCAAGTGCTGGAGAGAGGTCAGGGAACGTTTAACATGTGCAATCTGTGTTTCTCTGCTCCCAGTTTCTAGCCAAATATCTAAGAGTGGGTACTTAGAAAAAACAGGTTTCATTTTTTTTTTCCAGAAATTCCAGTTGTGGAATTTCAAGGGACAGAGCCAGTGTGAGCCCAGCTCTGGTGCAGATATTATGGCAGATGTTATCCTGCCAGGAGTACTTGCAGGAGGAGGAGATCAGGGTGCCAGACAGTATGCCAGAGTGGCCAGGGCGTGACCATCAGGAACTAACCATCGAGCCCTGCAAGAATCCTTTTAATGCCTCCCAAGGCATGTTCCCAATGATCTAAGGACTCTCCCTAAACTCTGCCTCCTAAATGTCCCATTACCTCCTAACCAAACTGAGGACTGAGCTTCCATGTGACCTGGGGGGGGGGGGACAAACCCATCCAAACCACAGCAACCTGGCATTGATTTATAAATATAAAAATAAGAAGCAACCTGGAATCAAATTATGGTAAGATGAACACCAAGGCTACAACACACAGTAAGGACTTCGGGGAAAGAAAAGACAGTGTACCACATAACACAAAAGCAGCTGCCCCACACTGTCTCCTACAATGTCTGAAACATCTCCCCAAAGCTTCCTTTGTCCAGATGTGGAGCTTCCGAAAAGAGATTGGATCATTCAGATGCTATGCTCCACAGTGGATCCACCACTTCTGAGTTTGGGGTTGACCACACAGTTAGGAGGACTGGACAGGCAGGATGCCCAGGTGTGGCATGGCTGGCAATCTCTCCTCCAGGGCTCCTGCCCTCCCTCCCTGCTTCCTGGCTGTCTCTGTTTGGCAGCTTTCCTGTGTCAGGCCCTTGCTCAGGCTGTATTTGTCTTAGAGCCAACTATAGATTGAATGTGTGAACAAAAATAAACCTTTCTTCTTTTAAGTTTAGGTGTCAGGCATTTTGCCACAGCCACAGAAAAGTGACAAATACACAATGTGCTTGAATAATCCATGCCCACCACAATCCTCATTCCAGTGTTAGGGTGTGACTCTGAGTTTTCCAAGACTAAGGGTAAATGTTGTCCATCACTTTGCTGGAAGAAAGAAAGAAAGAAAGAAAGAAAGAAAGAGAGAGAGAGAGAGAGAGAGAGAGAGAGAGAGAAACAGACAGAGAGAGGGAGGGGAAGGAAGGAAGGAAGGAAGGAAGGAAGGAAGGAAGGAAGGAAGGAAGGAAAGAAGGAAGGAAGAGAGAAGCTCAAAAATTACCATAAGGCTCTTTCCCATCTTGCAAGATAGCAGGCCAAAAAATTGAGAAGCCAGACACTAAAAAGAAACCCAAAGCCAAGAAGGCTGCTGCTGGTGGTGCTGGTAAAAAGGATAATATCAAGGCAAAAAAGTCCAAGAGGGGCAGCCCCACTGCAGCCGAAACCCTGTCCCTGTTGGAGGAATTGGTGAATACTCCTGATCTGCTCTGTACACCAGAAAGGCTTTGTACAAGAGCAAGTACACAGCTGCTAAATCAAAGTTTGAGATGAAAAAGAAGGAAAAAGTTCTTCCTACTGTCACAAAACCAGTGGGTGGGGATAAGAATGGAGGCACCTGGGTGGTTAAGCTTTGAAAAATGCCTAGATACTTCCCTACTGAAGAGGTGCCCTGAAAGCTCTTGAGCCACCGCAAGAAACCCTTCAGTCAGCATGTGAGGGCACCTCGAGCTAGCATCACTCCAGGCACCATCTTGATCATCCTCACGGGGCATCACAGAGGCAAGAGTGTGGTCTTCCTGAAGCAGCTGGCCAAGGGCGTGCTACTTGGGACTGGGCTTCTTAGCCTTAATCGTGTTCCTCTTCGAAGAACACACCAGAAATTTGTCATTGTCACCTCTACAAAACTTGATATCAGCAAAGTGAAAATCCCCAAACACCTCACTGGTGCATACTTCAAGAAGAAGAAGCTGCAGAAGCCCAGACACCAAGAGGGTGAGATCTTCAACATGAGAAAGAGAGATACCAGATTTCAGAGCAGCGCAAGGTGAATCAGAAAGTGGTGGACTCACAGATTGTAGCAAAAGTCAAAGCTGTTCCTTAGCTCCAGGGCTAACTGCAATCCATTTGTGCTCTGACAAATGGAATTTATCCTCATAAATTAGTGTTCTAAATGTCTTACTAAGAACCTAATTAAATAACTGATAGATTTTTAAAGAATTACCATAAGAACTCTAATGATTTAAATCATGTATTATTTTTTCTTCTTCTTCTTGTCAGGACCTCTGCTCATGGGTACACAGCCTGTATGCTCCAGAAAAAGTTGCATACTCCCATGTTTTATGAAATGAGTGAACACAGGAGGACAAATAGTCTTGACCACAGGCTGTGTTACACACGAGCGTTTGGCTTTACAGCATTTCCATCAATTCTGTTGAACATTCCTCTGATTAATTCCTTTTCTGAATTAAATGAGCCTTGTTGATTTCTGTTTCTTAAAACTAAGAATGCTAAATGATTTCTCCATTGTATTTTGCCAATACGTAAAGTTTTAAAAATTAACTATCATCAAGATAATTAATTAGCCATCTTCAAAGAAGATTTTGATTTTAGTAAGTAAGAAAAAAAATAAAAGGCCAGAACTTCCAGGTAAACATTATCCCTTTGAAGAGAACATTGGCATTTTGAAAATAAAATACATTCTCCTTCTCATTTCTCTATACATGACTGAGACCTTCAGCAGACATGGGGTCCCAATCCAAGAATTTGTACCTGGTAACCACAAGGTACACAAAAGCCTCAAGGTGTATCTGGAGAGTTTAAAGTATACAAAAATATATTAAAACATTTCAATGTAATCATTAAGTATCATTTCTGATTAGTGAATATTTTTCAAAGAACTTCAGGGCTGGGGATATAGCTCAGCAGCACAAGACCTGCCTGGCAAGTGCAAGGTCCTAAATTCAACTCCAGACACCAAAATAAAAATGAATAACTTTAACAAAGAACTTAAAAGTATCAACTTGGATTAGAAATTTGCTTAGTAGAAGAGATGAATTTTATGAGAAGAGGGCTAGACATTATAATTATGTTTGTAACATACAAATCTAATAACACTGAGCAATGCATTTCCAGAAGGTTTGTAATTCCTCCTCTCCTGGCTGTGTCTTTCAGCCCATCCTAGAGCAGTCCTTACTAGGCAGTGCCCTCCCGTTTCTGCCTGACCTCCCACAGCCACTCGCCCAGTCCTGCCTGGCATGAGTCCAGTTTCTTTTAGCTGAAGGTTTCAAAATCGTGCTGCCATCTGCAGTTGCAGAGCCATGCTTCCAGGTGGGAAAGGGTTGTTACCATGATGAGGGAGAAAAAGAACAAAGAGGAAAGTGGCCAGCTTCCTCTGAGTGAACGTACCAAGCCCCGGAACCTGTCAGACCCTCAGCTTGTGAAAGAACATTTCTGCTTTAAATCATAATTTTTTAAGTGTCATACAAGTATTTCTGGATGAGCACTAAGAGCCTAATATCTTTGCAGCACAAAAACAGGTGAGGAAGTGAGTAATGCTGAATCAGATTTTAATTGCAAAAAACAGACAATAAGAAAAGGAATAATGAATACTGAAATTTAACTCCAGATGACCTTACCAGTATAAATACAGTTTGTTTTATCATTGTTTATTAAATGACAGGTTTATTTGATTTGTAAATCAACAGATGATTTAAAAATTGAAGCAAAGAGAAATAAAGCTCAAAGAACAGAGTCTCTAAATCAAAGAAATGCTTTCTATTTCTCCTGAAAGAAAATTATCTTCATAAAAGCAAGTACTTGGGTTTTCTTTTCACTTTGTATTGCGATAAACTACTCATAAAGCAAAACTTACGATTGGAACCACTTGGAAGCACACAGCTCGATAGCGTTCAGTACATCCACAATGTTCAAAGACTAATTCGCTGACTCGCAGCCAACCTCGAGAACTCCCTCATCTCATGAAAGTAAACTCTACACCCACAGAACAAGTCCCCACTATCCCTCCCCACCAACCTCTGGCAGCCTGCACTGCACTCTGTGTCTCTGTAAATACTCTAGGTAGCTCATGCAAGGGAAATTGCACAGAATTTGTCCTGTTATGCCTGGTGCCTTGTCCTCAGGGCTTGTACAGGCTGCAGGAGGTCTCAGGATTCCCCTCCTTTTCAAGACTCATCATCATCCCTTTGTTTGTAAAGAACATTTTTGCACAATCGATTCATCTAAGCCTTCTCAGGTTGCTCCTGCGATCTTTGACTCAAGTGAGCCAGCCAAGCAGGCCCTGGTGCAGGAGGAGACTAGTGAGGTTCAAATTCTTCCTCATGGTGGCACAGAAGACACAAACTTAAAGAGAAAAAAGGCAATCGGAGAAGGGTAGGCACACTATCAAGCCAGGCAAAGGAAAATGCTGGCAGCCATAGGGTCTAGTGAGGGTTTCCAGGCACCAAAAGCTCATCCAAACGTGGGTTTGTGACTCTGACTGGGAAGAGACAGCTGCTTCATCTTAACAAGGTACAGTCTGAGTCTCCTTCAGGGTTCACAATGGTGAATGGATGGAATCTTACTTATAAATAATGGGGAAAAAGGGCAAAAAAGGCACAAAGGCCAGGCCATCCCAGGCTGGGCTTAGGAAAGGCTTGCTACTCCAGATAAGCCCTGCTCCCAGTGAGGGAAGGAGAGTCCCAAGGGTAGAGATAAGGGAGGCCCTCTGGGTTGGAAGAAGCAGAAGAAGCCCTGGAGGTGAGATGCTGCAGAGCTGGCTTGGTAGCTTGGGCCTAATTCCCTGCCCAGGAAATTGCAGTAAGCAGAACCTTAAAGCCGAATAAAGCCAGGAAACAAGGCCTAATCATGTATCAAACAACAGGAAGAAGTGAAACCCGGCCAACAGGCACACGTCCCTGGATACTCCTTGTGGTGCCAGCGTGAACCTCTTAGGGTGGCCTCAAGGATGGAAAACAGACTGTGGCTCCAGAGTATAAACCAGAATTCAGGTAGTGAAAACCCTCACTAAACGCTTAGGACTTTACAATACACCTCACTCCAAGGAATAAAAATACCTTAAAAGTAAACAAGAGACATGTGCAACTGAAGGCTACTTACTGAGACACAAACTGCTCTACCTGATTATTTGGCCCAACCAAGGGGATGGGTTCTGAGAAATGCATCCTATGGGGATTCATGGAGCAAGGCCATGAATCTTACAGGCTACTATGGCCCTCAGTGATAGTCTTACGATGCAGCCACTGCCAGGAGTGGAAATGTCAGAATGCAGCACACAGCTGTGGTCACATCTGCTTCATTCCTAACAGAACTGAATCAGCTACCACTTTACGGTACCTTATACTGCTTGTGTTCTGGAGAGCCTACAGAGTCCTAGGTCGATAGAATTTCGACTTCCAGACTCAGGAGAAGGTGGAGCATCAGCTGATCAAGAGAAGGTATGCTTTCTGCTCACAAGACTGTCTTGCAAACAGAAATGTCAATACGACCCAGGTAGGAGACATCTTTATTCATGTTCCATCTTTCACTCACTCACATATTCATGTCTTGATGCAGCGCCTCACGGGAGCTGTTTCTGGTTCTTGGACTAAGCAATGTTTCTCTGGAGCAGTAGAGGTAAGTTTTGAAGGATGAGTAGGAGTTCTCTAAGGAGGGACAAGAAGAATGTATTCCAAGCAGAAAAAAAGGGCATGGAGTTCTTTTTAGTACAGTTTCAAGTGGGGGGGGGGGCAGGTAAGGCCAAGAAGTGTGAGCAACTAAGCAAGTGGCAGCAATCACAGAAGAGAAAGGACAGCACTGAGAGACAGCAGGCACCTCTTCCTGTCAAGAGGAAGAGAATTAAGATGTGGACATGTGGAGACATTCCAGGGTAAGGAGTGCAGAAAATACATCCATGAGCCGCGGTAAGCTACTGAAGGAAGCTAAATACATGATGAGCAGCAATTAGCTGAGGAGGGACCGTGCTGAGGCAGGCTTTGTAAGGATGTGTGCAGGACACGAGGGGCTCGTGATTGCAAAACTTTTATGGCCCAGCAACATGAAGTATTTGAATCAAACAATCAACTCCCTTGGCCGTGACTCCGTCATTACTAAACCCACGTGGTGCGCTGCATCTGCTGAGTAAATGGACAAACACACTCTGCAGGTAACACTTGGGTTTCCTGTGACCTGGGAAGGGTCTTTGGCTATATGACGTTCAAACCCTGAGTCCACGAAAGCAAGCTGTAGTTCATGGAAAAAGATGACAACCTTAAATCCCCTAGGGGGCCCTCAGCTCTCTGGCAACGTCCCTACACATGTACTGAGATCCGACAGCATCTTTACTGTCATTCAAATCCAGGGCATGTCGCAGGGACTTGCCCTCTGCCACCCCTCGCACCAAGAACCTGACTTCGCAGTGTAAACGTTTGACAAGTGGGACTTGGGCAGCTTCTGATGACTTCTCTATGTTGCTGTTTGCCTTGACTTTTTCTAACATTATCTTAAGATTGTCATTAGCATTGTTGTTTTCCACCACCCAAGTCAAAAACATCGAAGATCGCATGACTCGTGATGGGAACAATTCGTGTGCCCCTTGGGCTGGCCCTGAATCACTCAGCCCTCTTAGCCACTTGACTTTTCCTACTCGGAAAAAGAGTTTCTGAGGAAGTTCTCCTCCACTGTTTTTGTTTGTGTTACTAACTTTTGCAAGGTTGCTTATGTTTCTATTTTTAGTAAAGCAAACATAGCTTCCTTTTCGTCTTTGATAAAATCTGAAAATTCTCTAAAATGAAAGTCAACTACATTTTGAAGATAGTTATTAATAATGGTTTGTTACAGTTTGGGGCACAGCATATTAAAACAGAATTTGCATTGTTTTAATATGTAGCATGAAAGGCCAGGATATAAATAATTATATTATAAAAAACAGACCTCCATATACTGTCATTTAGTATAATGCCATTCAAATGCTCTGACTTCTTATTTTTTATCTTAATCCTCATAATAAAAATAAAAACACAATGCAGAAGCATGAGGAAGAGCTCTACAGACATCTGATGGATGAAGAGCGAAGGCGAAGGTTACACTGCAAGGATAAGCATGTGCCCTGAGCACAGCTTACCTGCCTTCAGTTTTACATCAATGGAATCATCTCCAGAGAAAACTAAGCAAAGAATGGCATTGCTGAACACAGGACGCCCATTCACATTGTTCACTGAGACATTAACAATGTCCCTAGGGTTGTTCTTTGGCTTTTTTGTTATGTTTTTGAAGTTCAGTCTTGCCAGATATAATAAAATATATTCCTGCAAGGAATCTTAAACTTATTAGTGCTAAGAGCAGCGCTGAAATAATGTTGCAGAGATTTACATTTCCCAGACTGAAATCAACCATATAATCCCAAACGGGTGCTACTCTCAAAGAATTCTAGAAAATACAGCCCTGAGATATTATTAGTTTATAAAATTCATTCTTCGATTTTTCTAAACCACTTTATTTAAAGAAATGTTTGGTAGCACAGCCAATATTATGGTGCTGTTTACAGGTACCATATTTCAGAAAGATTAATTTTCTGTTCTGTCCCAACTTACAAAAAAAGTCAGAAAAAGTTCCTCTTTTGGCGATTTTTTTTTTAAAAAAAAAAGACAATTGCATAGCTCTTCTAGCTGTGTGTAGATTTATTTGACAATTAGAGGAGAAAGAAATACAGAAAGCTGGCAAGGTTAAATGCAGATTTCAGTCTTTTAAAACTGAAAAAAAGAATTCAACATCAAGTAATTGTATTGCTTGGGAAAAATACTGCTATAGTGAAATAAAAGCCTGTTGGAACTACTGAAAACAAAATGAAATGTAGCACATTTCAAACATATCCAGCGCGCTGAATAACCCAGGCTCACTTACCTGAGGACGGGAGCGCAGATCAGAGTAGGGCTACATGGTCCACGCACCTGAGGGAAACTGTCCTGGCTGCTCTCCTCTGAAAGAGAAGGATCTAAAACAGAAGGGGGAAAAAAGTCAGCTGACCTGACAGTGTAATAAAATATTCCATCATTTAGTATATAATGAACAGCGAACAATTCATCTCAAGTCTTACCCAACAAGCAAGACGGGTATTTCCCCCTCCGTATTTGAATGTGTAAAATGCAAAAATACTTGATTGAAAATTAAAAATCAAGATTTTAACAAAAAAAGCCACAGAGAACACTGTGAGAAGCCACGCAGAGTCCTTTTCACGTGGAAAAGAACAAATGAAAAGAAAGCCGCCCCAGCGGGGCAGAGCGGAGCCGGCGCTAGCGCACGGCTGCTCCGGGCTGGGGGCGCCGGGGCCGGGCGGAGGCCAGGTCGGCGGGAGCGAAGCGCCGCCCCCCGCGCAGGGACCGCGCTCAGCGGCGCCACTTGAAAGAGAAAACAGCCACGGAATGAAATGTTGCAAACAGAAAATCCTCGCCGAAGTTTTCCTCGGGGGAAGGGAGGAACCTACGCGCTCGGCGGGGGCAGGCGGCGAGGCGCGCCCGCTCCGGGCAGCCGGCCAAGCGCTCGGTGCAGCCGGCGGCCGCAGCGCGGCTCCCCTGGGAGCGCAGGCCGGCGGGGTCGCTTCCCAAGGAGCCCGAGCTCCAGGGGCCCAGAGCGCTGTGTCCCGCTGGGGCCCCGCCGCCAGGCTCCCCGAGGTGCGGGCTTGCAGCACTCCGAGCTCATTTTATTCCAGCGTGGAGGGGCCCACACCACACGGTCCCTGCCTATGAGGAATTTCATTGGAGGAAACGGATGTGTCAGCTGGGATGAAAGCAGAATGGGAAAAAGGTTAAGGCAAAGGGCAGTGGCATGGCAGGCCAGGGGGCAATGCCCTGTCCTCGGAGCCCACCTGTTACAGGTGTTAGCAGCCCTGTCCTCGCTCGCACGCAGCCCGCGTTCCCCAAAGCGCTGGTGATTTTTATCCCATCAGTCCTTACAATGCAAACAATATGTGTCACACACACTCACTCTGCTGTTTCCCTGTCATTTGCAGGAATGATGAAAGGGCCTGAAGGTTTGTACAACTGCCTGAGTAGAGGCTGCTGCGCCTCTGGGATCTGCAGGTACTGCGCCCCCCTGCCCCATCTCCCTGGGAACGCTCCTGGGGTCTGACTTGAAGAAGAGTCTTGCAGGCTCATTGGCATTAGCCAAGTCAGCAGGCATGTGAGGTGGAAGAGAAGCGTAGAGTCCGCTTTCCTTCCACGTCTCTTACCCCAGTTCACCACGGAGTTCATGTTGAAGCGGTTGCCAACCGCGTGGGGCTGGTCCCGCTGACCCTACCTCACCGCCTGGCTGTGCTGCCGCCTCCTTTGGCCACCATCTCCCTGCCTACTTCTGCCTTTGCCAGGCTAATTAATCTGTGTCCAAATGGAATTGCATTTGGCAGGGAGGCACCAGTGTCAAAGTGGAATAATCACTTGGACCTGTATCTGCGTTGCTGTCCATCCCTGACAACAAATAATGTTACTTCACAGCCCACAGGCCAAGAGTGGAAATGAATTTATAATTTGGCTTCCAGGCAATCTCTCATTTTCTTTCTCAATCAAATCTTAGTTTCTTCTGTCTTTTAGCATGCAGGGGACAGCTCTGGAGGCCCAACCACTGGCACAGACTTTATTGGTATCCTCACTGGAATATTCACTGCCTTCTAAGTAGAAATGGGATAATCTACATAAACCAAACCCATATTTGTTTCAATTATGAAAACACATAGACCTTCAGCTCATTTCCCCATACAAGCAACAATCTAACTTCTCACTGCAGCAACTCGCAGAGAAGCATTCACAGAGTTTCCATCTACACACACAGTAACGCACACTCAGCTTGGAGAAACTGGCACCTGCCGAAGCAAACTGCATGTCAATGGCGAGTTCCATTCCTCCCTCTTTTCCTAGTGAAAGGATGCATTAAAACTCTGTTTCTGGGCTCTGGGAAGTGCGCTTCTTCTTAGCAGCTCCAAGCCTCGTGTGCTGGGGTGGGGTGCTATATCAAGCCACACAGGAAGAGGAAAGCTACTGGGAGGTAGAGCCCCTCCCAAAATCTTCCTAGCAATCAGAGTGAGAGAGGAGTACCAGCATGGAAGCTTACAGAGATGAACTGCAGGCATGCTGAGGAGGTGGAGCTTACGTCCAGCTGGAACGCCAACAGCCTGTAGTGCACCCCACACCATGTTCCGCGTTCCCGGGAACGTTCACAATGGTGCTCTGAACATGTGTGTTAATATTCCCACTTTTATAAACAGGAACATGAGGGGTTAGCTAAATTTCTTGGTCATGCTGCTGCCATACACACAAGTCCCAGTCTCTATATATGGGTCTTTAACAAGGATGATGAGTGTCAGGGTGGCTGGCTCCATGAGCTGGTGGCCAGGCAGATGTGCCTGCCAGCACCCGAAAGCTGCCATCCAGGCCTTGGGAGCACAGCCCTCCCCAGAGCCCTGATCTGTCTTTGTAAGAAATCACAGGGTTGCAGACACACTCTTGGGCAAGGCTTGTGCACAGCAAAGGGTAACGCAGTGAGAATGTGCTCAATATAACAACAAAATTCAGGGACTAACTAGAAGGTGGACGCACAACCTTGCTTTGTGCAATTCAAAAAGTGGCACAGGTGTCCCTCAGTCCAATTGGGTCTGGGTCTGGGCCCCTTCCCTGTTGTGTGATGCACCCTGTGTTCTTGACAGTTTAGCCCAGAGAGTGAGACTATGGCAGAGCTTATGTGGTATTGAGTATTTTAGGCATGGCAAGAGAAGGCCAAGGTACACAGAGCGGCTGGGAGAGGTCAGTGGAAAAATCACACACTCAGGGATGTTTTCCAAGTAGGAGTCTAAAGGTTGAGGAATCAGCCCCAGTTCACCATCATAATAGTTCATCATACATAAATTTAGGTAAGTGAGTAAATCAGTTTTTAATTCTGTTACTAGGAAAAAAAAAATGCTACCAACAACCCCCAGTGAAAAGAGTGGTCAGGAACACAGAACGTGAGCATGTTGGGAACCGTAATGCTGGAACAGTCTTAATTCCATTCTAGACAATGCACATGCAATTAACATAAGCAACGTTTCTTCCCACCTTCATTCCCACAGAGCTTCAGCAACATAACTGCCATATGACTACCTTAAATTTCAAAGCTTCCTCACTCACGTCAACTTAATCTTATGTCAACTTCAGCCTCGTATGTGTCAGACCTACTGACCGCTAAAGCATGAGAATGAGGTGGGGGTAGGGCAAAAAACTTACCCCTTCCCATCAGCCTGGCCTAAATGGCAGATGACATACATCAAGCTGCCAGACAGGCACCTGCCCACCAGGGCCTTTCGGGGAGATTTTCTTTGCACATAATTGGATATGGTCACTTTTGAAATGTGGAAAAGTCAATGGAAATCCTTGTGTCATGGTACTGGATGCCGGAGCCAGGGCGGGGTCAGCTGTGTAGCCAACTTCTAAAATTGACATCTTTCTCAAAACATTGTTTCAGAAAAAGAAAGTTTCCTTGGATGCTACACATTACAAATAGCATGTTACTATATTCTTAACCACATTCTTTCCACATTAAATAATTTTACTGCAAATAGCATGCTTTATGGCACAACTGACTTATTTAAAAGTCATGAGTTCTTCCCCAGAAAGATCTTCCTGTCATTCTAGAAATGAAAACCAACAAAATCTCTGCATGCTGGTCTGGAATGCACAGATGCAGAGTCAGTGAGAAGATATCTATTTCTTAGTTTCAATCCTTCCGTGGAAGGAGGGTCACCCTTATTCTATTAGCTTTAGATTCTTACTCTGACACGTAATCTCCAGGAACAAAATTATATTTAAAAATTATTAAATTAAAGTTTCCTTGTACACACCTATTACTGTCTTAAAAGGTCTCAAATATTATATGCTAAATATTCACAAAAGCCTCACAACCCAGGCACGGGTGTCCCATGAGCTCCGAATTCAGACCACTTTAAATTGCCAACATATGAACTAACAACATAGAAAATGCAGTGACTTGCAGCCCATGCCAACTAGAGATACAAATAAAATGCTTTGAGAGCGGAAAGAAAGGGTGACTAATTGAGATTGGAGAGGGTCAGACTTATAACTCGTTTCTTTGAAAGGAACTAAATTGCTTCTAATTTGTCACTGGCTGCAAGACCAATAACAAGATCATCTCCTAAATCAGTTAAGGTACGGACAGACAGCTGATGAACCTCAGCAAAGCCATAGTCACACTCTCACTCAGTGGTTCACTGTACTAAACAGCCTGTCCAATAAGCCTTTCTGGGCTGGGCCTGCCTTTGCTAAGAGCCTGCAGCTTCTCAGCTTGGGCTTGAAACCATCTCTGATGCTAATGAGGCATGAACAGCGGTTCAGGGAGATCTGCCACACTTGGTCCTGCCCAGAACAAGAGATTTGGCTTTCCCATTCATTAGGTTACTATGAGACCTTAGTCCTAAATGGCTAGGAGTTTCCAGGTCCAGATCTATAAAAATAAAAGCTTTAAACTAAATCAGTGATGGTGAGTGAGGGAAGGTGCTCCTGAACTGTTGCCCCACCCACCCAGAGCTGGCAATCCTTGGGCAAGAGGCTGAGTTACAGATCGGAACAAGCTCTATGGCTGAGGGATGGGGGTGTGGAGAAGTGGTCTGCCTGAGATGTGAAGATTATGGAGCAGGAATGTAAAAGTTCCCATAACACTGAAACTTGTGGGCATCCTGGGTATGAAGACTTTGCAGGCTCACTGATGCAGAGTAGGTAAGACATTCAACCAGCACCACTGGTTGTCTAGCAGCCGAGTGCCTGGCCCTGGAACCTTTCCAACAGAGAGCTGGGGGCCATAGTCAGGCAAGCACCGCCCTTCATTCACCCAAGTCAAGTCACCCCAAAGAAGACTCAGTGATCAAGAAGAGCTCATCTCCGATGCAACGTCCCAGGTACCAGGTTCAGGCCAAAGAGAACAGCTCACGCTTGCCAAGCCCTTGCACTCCAGCACACCCAACCCAACACAACAGAAGGTGCAATGTGGATAGGGCACAGGGCCATGGTTCGAAATGCCAGGCCTCCTCTCAGTTCTGCCGTTAGGAAACAGTATGACCTTGGGCAAGTAAGTTGTGGATGAAAACATCTATAGCAAGTCATCTCCAAGCTTTCCAGAAACTGCACTTACTTTTTATTATTTTACATAAAAACCTCTCTGCCTTCCTAGAACTTGTGTAGTGTCTCTAAGGTCAGTGTGTACATTTCCATTACCGGCTCAGTTTTTTAACTTGCTGCATTCCCAGGCTTCTCAGGCAAAGCAAGCTCTCAGGACAACTGCCCAGTACACAAATTTGTGATGCAGGCAGGGCAGAGTGTGTTTTCTCTGGCTTCTTTACAATTCCCTCTGGCTAAATTCTACCTTCCACACCCTGCCAAGTTTCTGTGCTTCTGGCACTGAGGCTTTATCTATAGTATTCATAGGGCTGGTGACACTGTGATAGATGAAGTTAAAACTGATAGCTGAAGAAACTAAAACTTTCACAAACTTGAATAGGTATGTTATTCTACATGGCATCTGCTGTCTTTTTCTTTTCTAGAAGCAAGAATGCCCATAGTCCAGAGAGAGTGAGAGTGCTCTGTTATGATGATAAAAAGTCCCTGAACAGCTGGGGAGATAACTCAGTAGTCTAAGCACCTGCCTGGCAAGCACAAGGACCCAGGTTCGATCCCTAGGACTGCATGTTGTGCCAGCCCTGGAACCCCAGGAGCACTGTGCTGGCCACTGAAACCTGGCCTGAGTGGTGCACTCCTGTCACTCTAGCACTGGGGAGGCTGAGTTAGGAGGATCGCTATGAGTCTGAGCTGCATAGTGAGATCCTATACCAAGTAAATAAATAAATAAATGTTTAAAAAATAATCACTGCAAAAATAGACTTGCCTCTCAAATGATCTCTCACTACAATTAAAAAATTAAGCTACAAATACATTAATTTTCTTGTATCAATGCTTTTATTGTATTTTATGTGAGACTCTAACTGCAAGGGAACTGAGAAGATGCTATCCACATTTGCAAAACATTCTTTAACATTAACAAAATAAATATTTTACCATGAAAATGAATATATTGGCAAACATTTATAGGACTGAATTTGTTCAATGAATTCATTGGGTTAATCAATCAACCCATCAAGACACAGAATGGGGTTGTCAGGGAGACAGGCAGAGACAGAAAGAAAAAATGGATAAATTTTCATCTCAGGATTCAAATAAATATTGCTCAGAAATGTCATTTTAAACATCTATGCATACAGAACATGCATGAACATTGACCTCAGGGAACCCACATTGGCTAGGTACTCTTTATTATGTGTATGAGGTAACAAATGAATAAGAACAAGAAATTTGTTTAATCAATAAGTGTTTTAAATGGCTAAAATATGTTTTTATTTCATATCCTGTCCAGGTAAGCAAGACAAGGTAAAGGGTATATAAAAGTACAGAGCACACAGCAGAAAAAAAAAGGAATGAATTACTAGGCTCCATATCATCCTTATACTGAGAGAAGAAAGCCAAGCAAGCAGAATGCATAGTCCCATTTCTGTAAAATTGTAACCGTCAGTCTTGGCTGGGGATGGAGGTTGCAGGCTGGGAGGTAGCCAGAGAGTTAGGAAGGGGAGCCTACCGAGGTACACCAGCATCTTTTCTGCTAATGTATTAGTTATATTATTTTGATGATAGTTTTAGGCATATAGTATATACATATTAAAACTAATCAAAGCATATTATTTCACTATAATATGTAGTTACATATCAAATACACATCCATAATGCTGGAAAATTTAGTAGAGAGGCAACTTTAGGGAATAGGGGTACAAAGAGAAATTATTACATTTTTGACTCAAACAGCTATTGGAGGAAAAGCTACAGAAAAAAAGCAAGCCAAACTAGACATAAGAGACAACAGACATTAGGTTCCTGATTGCTGGTAACTCAGAAGTTTTAATAATTCAAGAACACTTTCCTGGGCACCAAAGTATTAGACCTACACAACACCCCCTCTCCCAAAACAACATAGTTCTCGTTTTCTTAAAATCTGGACAGTAATAGTTCTACCTTCAGAGGAATAATAACCAACAGCTAGTGAGCAGTTTTTGAACACTCGCTATAAAGTAGAAACCAGTTCTTGGATTATTCCATGCAGTCCTCACCTAAGGACTCTACCAAGAGAGGATAATTGTGGCTCCATTTTAAAGATGACACTGAAGCTCCGAGAGGCTAAATAACATGCACAGGACCTCACGCCAGGTGATCTGATTTCAGCACTGAAATTTAAACTGCACATTTCTGCTACACACAAAATCCTGCAGGATCAGATGTAGTTCAGTGATAGAGCGCCTACCTGGCATTCAGCGAAGCGCAAGTGCATGCGTGCACAAACGCGTGTGTGCGCACACACACACACACACACACAATCCTAGACTAATGTTGTACACAGCCCACTGACCCACACCTCCCACGGCTTAGAATCCCTGTGTATGCAACATCCACCAGTCACATGTCAAAGTCTTCAAGGTAATCTTTTGCAGGGTAGCAGCAGAAAAATTCAAAAGCAAAGTGGTAATGGAAGGCAGGAGGAAGATCTCAAGACATGGGGGAAAAGTATGGCCAGAACTCCACACACAGAATTCGCCTTAGCTGTGTCTTTACTGATACTGTAAGCTGGAGTAAGATGTTTCTTGTGTCTGAATCTGTTCCTCTGTGTTAAAACTAAAAGTTTGGACTAAATGCACTTCTAAGATGCCTTCTAGCTCTGTGATCTGCTGGTTCTTGCTTGGAAAATATTCCCTGGGTTTGTAATTTGGGTCAAAAATTCTCCCTGACACCAATACATTTCATAACCAAAACTTCTTCCATCCCCTGAGACACGGTCCCCTGCTTCACTGGCTCCTGAAGAACACCTCAGAGGAAAGCCCAAGAGAAAGGAGAAGGGCACCTCGCCGAGGCCTGCCTCGCTATCCATGCACTCCCAAACACTCGGGTTTATCTGGATTGTCAGGAGGTGAAGAAGCACCCCATTGTGCGCCAGCTCACCCCACATTCCCCAGATAGCTGTAACACAGGAGACAATCCCAAGTGCCCCAAACTGTGGCATGGCTGGCAGATCCCATTTATTCCCACTCCTGTTGGGTCTGTAAAGTGGTTCTTCTCTCCTTGCACTAAAAACACATCATTTTCTCCTTTTAAGTGGATACGTTTTGTGACCCTCTGGAGACACACACACCAAAAAATAAGATAGACTAAATAAGGCAATTGTGAAACATTTTGGTTTTCTACCTAGAAAATCTTCCCCTTTTTTACAAATTAAAAGGAAGAAAATGTAGCTTGAGAACACAGTTCAGCTGACAGGGAACTTGCTATCTTTAAGAAAAACCACTTTCATGAATTTTCATCTCCCTATTTTGGGGTTTTAGCTGAACTGAAAATTATTTCTGGGAAAAGCATTTCTTATGTGTGATAACTATTTTGACAATGCATTTGTGAGGCAAACTCTAAAATATTACAAGAAATACAATGTCTGTCTTTCTACAATGTACCCTCCCTCTATTTGCTCTATATTTTTATTCTATATTTTGTGTAGAGTGTCAATGTTTATTGACACTCTGTTCCACCTCAGAACATACAACTGAGGTCTTTACTTTTCATTGACTCATCACACTGTCCTAAACCAAATATTTAAATACAGATCACCTCTTTTCTCATGTAAAACCAGAGATTAATAAAATTTACTTCCAGACTTCACCACCAGACATATGTTTCATATGCTTGCAGTGGCTAGGCATACGCTGATTTCTCATTTATTGTTGGACTTCTCCATCTACAGTCCCTGCACCTTCACTTTAAATGGAGCCATGCTTGATAGAACTGCTGACGCAGAGCTGAGTGATCAACTCTACACCTTCAGCCTGACTGTTTTGATCCATTACTATAACCTGCTCAAGCATTCTGAGACAAATAAACTTTGTTTTTCCCTTTTGAGCTATTCTCTTAGGCCTTGATCAGAAAAGTGAGATTAATAGCTTAAAAATTGTAATCCATTCTGTGATTGTTATTATACACTGGCAGGTGACTCTCTAAAAATAGTACTAGCAATTTGCTGTGTTCCCAGCAAAGTAGAATCCTAGCTTTTTCTTCCTCCATAGTCTCTTTAACGCTGGGATTTCTGAGCTTTATTTATTTTGGAAGGATATCAAACAAATGGTATGAAGTCACTTAGCTCTTTGAATTTGTCAAAAGTTTGTATAATTTCTGCCTCTTTTTAAAAATATGTATCTGGGCTGGGGAGATGGTTCAGTAGAATAAGTGCTTCCCTGGCAAGCACAAGGGTCTGAGTTCAATCACATTATGCTAATAATGATAATAACAATAATAATAAATAAAAATAAAAATATTTATCAATCACTACCGGGTTCTTACTATGTTTCATAAGTCATTCAATATTCCTGATTACTTCAGAAAATAGCTATGATAAATTCTATAAACAAAAATACACAAAGTTAAAAATATGCTTTATATATCAAGACTAAGGTGATTTTGTTAGGATTCAATCTTTTATTTCCGTGGATTTTCTATTATACCTTCCTACCTTATAACATAGCCTTAAACATCCAGTTTCTTTCTTTCTTTCTCTTTCTTTCTTTCTTTCTCTTTCTTTCTTTCTTTCTTTCTTTCTTTCTTTCTTTCTTTCTTTCTTTCTTTCTTTCTTTCTTTCTTCCTTCCTTCCTTCCTTCCTTCCTTCCTTCCTTCCTTCCTTCCTTCCTTCCTTTCTTTCTTTCTTTCTCTTATTTAGGACAGGGTCTACAAGGTCCATAGGGTCTCACTGTGTAGATCGTACTTGCAGTGATCCACCTCTTTACAGCCTCCCAAGTGCTGGGATTACAGGTGCTCACCACTATGCCCAGTCTCGATCACTGTCTCAGCGTGCCCCAGGGGTGGGGCCAAGAAGGCAGGCCCAGGGATCAAACTCCCAGCCTCAGCATCTGCCTAAGCAGGCACTTTAATAGCTATTTAGCTGGAACTTAAGATACAATTTTCTACATAAAAATATCAACATTTTAATATCAAATGACTTTTGCCCCTTATAGCAGATTCCATGGGGACTGACATTTATTTCAAAAACTGCTTCACTGCTTATGACTTTTTTGACCCCCTCTCTGAGGCTGACCTTTAGACCTAATTTAAATTTTAAAAAAACTGATTTTATGTTTTAAATTGTAGAATTCACACCAACAAGATAAACCTTATAGGTGAGCCATTATAAACCTTATAAGTGATCACTGAAAGGGAAAAAAAGCTAAAATGTAGATTATAAAGTAACAAATAATAGCAAGATGCATATAAGGTAGAAATATTTTTAATAACAAATGATCAACTCTATAAAACATGCTCTAACAAAGACAAAATTTTTCAGTATCCAACTACGTGCTGTCTACATGACTGGCCTGTGATCAAATGACTCAGAAAATAAGAATATAAGGAAGGGGAAATGTACCCAAAAAATATAAATGAAAGGAACATTTTGATAGTAATATTTATATAAGATAAAGTAGGATTTGGAGCAAATGAACATTTAACTGGACAAGGAATATGTGAAGAATTTTCAACCATGGTATTTTATTTTTCTTGTTATTGAGACAAAATATCAGATAGCCAAAGTTAAAAATAGAAAGGCTTATTCAGCTCTTCATAGAGCTTTCAGTCCATAATTGGCTATCTCTAAGGAAGGCTGGCACAGGGCAAAGGGCAACAGTTTATGAAGGTGTAAGACAGCAAAAGCAAGCAAGAGAAAAAAGAAACAAGCCTCTCTCTGTCCCTTACATTGGATGCAGGCTACCTGCCCTAGAGCACATGTAACACTCACACCCTTATTCCCAGCATTGGACCCTGAATCAATCAAAAACTCTAGATTTAGCTGCCTCTGAAAAGCCACCCCACGACTCAGTGAGGCTGTGGGGAGACATCCAGACACAAACGATAACACTGAGCAATGATACAAATTTTATTTTTATAAGAACATTTGACCTGAAGTGAAAAGTATGTTTTAATTATATCTTTTGTCATTATGTACAGCCCAATAGACATGTGTACACAGATTACTAGAGGAAGACAAAAGGTTGTGCTGGTATCATGTGGAGATATATGGTGGGAAAAACTATAACCATGAGAAACATGTTCTACAACTATATTAGACAGCTATGTGCTTACCACATCACAGTATGCAAACAAGGCAAGACACAGCATATGTACAATGAGACCTCAATTTATAATAAACAAAATATGCACATGGAGTATTCCTAAATCTAGAACAACACATAAAATTCACATGCTGGTTGAATTAGGAGGTATCTTCTGTTTGTTCTTGTAAAGCTTGATGATGTCAACTTGCTTGGCTTGAAGGCCACACAGAGGGCTGGGAGCCTGTCCTGGGTGCTCCCTCCATCCTTCACCCATGCTCTCTGGGGCTGCTTCCCTGTGCTACTTCCTGGATGTTGAGCTAAGTAGCTTTTCTCTGCCACACCTTCCCATTTTACTGTTCCTTTCACAGAGCCTTCTAACCATGAACTCAATCCCCTAAAATCATTAAATAGCTAAATTAAACCTCTTTAAGGCTTCTTGAAATTGTGGGTGTCAGGTTCTGTGCCCGATAAAAGGAAAGATGACTAGTACACTTTTTTATGCTGCTACAAGATAAATGAAAGGGTACCATTAAAAGCCTCGGCTTGCTCAAACAGCTTCAAGATGCAGACACCCACAGGCACAGTCCATCCCAGGGCACTGGCAGGGGAATTGCAGGAAAAGTACTGGATGAGGCTTTGGGAGATGGAATCAGCTTTAGGCTGCAAAACCCATTATTTTACAGTTTTCTCCCAAATCTAGTTGATGTGGCAAAAGCAAGGCAAATCATGCTTATTTCTGAGTCTATACTCTCCAAATGAACATGTATTACTTTCATAAGCATACTGACTACATTAAATAAATGAGAAAAACTGTCATACAAGTCAGTTACTCACTTCCCTTACACATCTGTCCTAGAGAGCCATAGATACAACAGTGTTGGAAAAAAAAAAGAATGTGACAAATGCTCTAGGACAATTCTAAAAAAGTTCCCAAAATAAGTCAAGGCAGTCTCATGGGAAGAATTCTCTTCATTGAATTACTTTGCATTCATTTTGATTTACGGATTTTGACACGTCAGGGTATCTTCAAACGAAATAGTATAGATTCATATTAACATATCATTTATTTAATGTTTTGAAGAAAGAATAATAGGTAAACTTTTACAAGAGGGTTTTCAAAGTCATTGTATTTCTATATGCTTACAATGAGATTTGTGCTGATTTTAGTTGACTCATTTATTATAATCAGGAAATAATAAGATCTCTCAGGAAGCTTCATATCTTTAGAAAATATATTCTCTAACAATTACAATACAAAAGACTATAGACTGTGACTGTACAGTTATCACTCACAGATCTAAATGAACTTGCACAACCGTGGATCCAATTTCCCATTCTCCTAGAAACCACAGTCCAAGAGAGCTAGAATGATTTGCCCGAATTCTTAGGTAGTATTTCCTCCTGACACCACCTAATGCATACAGTCTTCTAAATTTCTCCTTCCTACTACATTTCCTAATGTAATTATGAACTACTACCCATTTTCTTCCACACTGAACTCTTTACCTCTAAAGGAAAAGAGGATTTAATAGGGTAGAGGGCAGGTGACTGAAAAGGTAAATTTCTTGATCCTGACTTCTGTAACAGAAGTGGCTGAGTGCCTCCAAACTGCCAAGCTCTATAACAGAACAACATTCCTTTGGTCATAAAGCTCATAAATTTCCTCACTGCCCATGGCCTGGAAGAGCAGGGTCTCTAAGAAGGAACACACAAGGAAAGAGCCTCAAGATTGGGCTAATCCAACTAAAATGTAGTCATGAAAGACAGATGAGGGAAGAACTAGGAAATAGGAAACCAGCATTCTAAGGAAGGTGAATCTAGGGAGGAAAAACACAATATGGTTGTGTTTGGGACCTGTGTGGAGCCTCAGATAAGTAAACAGAAGTGAGTGAATCAACAGAGCATGGTAAGAACCTCCATGAGGTCGAGGACCTGACCCATATCCTAAATACCATGAAGCCACTACAGAAATTCAAATGAGAAACTGAAATGGTCACATTTTTGACATATTTTTAATATTTCTTCCTCTGGATACTGAAGTCTATCTGGAGAGGTAAAGACCAAAGAGATAAAATCAAGTAGAAGCTCTAGTAGTTGCTCAACAAGGAAGGCCAGAGGGCCTGAGCCCGTGAGGACGTGACACTCTAGCCATGCAGTCAGAGCTTTGTGGCCATGTTTATATGACTGAGAGGGAGGAGGAAGTCAAAGGAGGCTTTCCAGAGTTTAACTTCTTCTCTCTGAATGAAGTTTTTAGACATCATCACACTTGTATCAGAACCGATAGAGCCTCAGTGAAGGGAGCGGGTCATGGAGCCACAACCCTGACGACCATGTCCAGCCCTGAGCCCTTCCTTTCTGGCTCCTTCTCTCTCATGTTGCTTCCTGGCTGCTTGAGCTGAGCAGATGTCCTCCATTTCCTTTCTGCAGTGAGGTTCCTGCCTCACCACAGGCCTAGAAGCAACATGGATTGAAACCTCTGAAGCCCTGAGCCAGATGTAACCTCTCCCCCTTTAAATGGCTTATGCTGGGGTAGTCATCCCACAGTAGACAAGCTGACACAATGTAGAGGAGGTGGCACCAAGTCCCTCTCAGGCTGCTTGTGACCTTGGACAGGTTTTCCTTTTCAATTCCAGTTTTCTTGTCTCTAAGTTGAGGAATGCAATGAGACTCCTATAATTCAGGCATTAAACGCTGCCCAAATCCACATGTTGAGGGACCAGTCTCCAAAGTGCAGCTATTTATTTTTGTAGGTGATGGAGCCCTAAAAGTGTGGGTCATAATAGGAGGTGTCCAGGTCATGGAGCACCCTGGAACCCACCTGGGGCCTCCGGCCCCTTCCTCACTCTGTTCTTCTTTCTGGCAGACATGAGTGTCTTTGCTACACCAAGTTCCCCCACTGTATGCTGCCCTATCTCTGGCCCAGAACACAGGGCCAATGGACCTAGGACAGCAAGCTCCCGAAAGGCAATCCAAAACACACCATTTCTTCTTGTAAATTATTTCTGTTACAGTGACAGAAAGATGAGACCTACCTGAAGAAGCTAAGAAATAAGTGCAAAATACAATGTCTGATCCACCCTAAACACTCAGGAAATGAGCACTACTGTATTATCAGACAGTATTTTCTAGAGGTGTAAGAGAATAAATCTTTGTTTAAAAATTTAAAACAGCTTTTGGTTTTAAGATATCCTGAGTTACAAATATTAGGCAAAAGTCAAGGCATTGACCCTCTAGGAGATTGACAGTTGCCT
Organism: Ctenomys sociabilis; assembly: GCA_004027165.1. Classification (NCBI taxonomy): domain Eukaryota; kingdom Metazoa; phylum Chordata; class Mammalia; order Rodentia; family Ctenomyidae; genus Ctenomys; species Ctenomys sociabilis. Next base: position 3,345 of record PVKA01017452.1, on the reverse strand, counting down.
TAGAACTGTAGCTGGACGCTCCTCCCTGGTGTCCACAGTGTATCACAGGAGAAAAAGGCTTTCAGTTGGGGTGTATGTGCCACCCTCACACCCAAACTCTGTCTAAAGAACCCCAGAAAAAGCTTCAAAGGTGATCTCACATTAACAGAAAAAAAAATTTAGGCACAAAGAAAAGAATTAGTTATTTTGCATCATGATTATATACTCAGAGAAACACTGGTAAAAAAATTGTAAAGATTTTGAAAATACTGAGGCGTTGGTATTTTTTTATACTACTGGTAAGAGGACAACTAGTTCATGTTCTAGGGCAACCTTGATAAAGAAATAAAGAAGCAACAGCTGAACATACGTCAGTGACATCTGTAAAGTTTTATTGTAGGACTGTAAAGAAAGAATTAAGACGTTTCGCACATGAAACAAATAACATGTGCAGATGTTTTGCACAGGTCCCTATGATGGATGGAGTCATTATGTATTGCAAATATGTACCAGTAACAATTTTTTTAACAAAAATGTCAGCAGATAAAATAGCAAAACTTCTACCTGCACTTTTGGAGGAGGCCAGTGGTGTGCTGATAAATGTTTAACACCCAGCTCTCCGGGAAGAAAACACACACACATATCATCGCTAACATAGACACATTTACTATAGATTTCAATGATACACAATCTACAGATAATAAAACTTTTGTCGTTTGTTATTGTTGGCTGAGACAGTCTCCATATGGAATTCAGGCTGGCCTTGAGCTCACTATGTCACCCAGATCCTTCTGCATCAGCCTCCCAAGTGCTGGAGAACATATAATATCTTTTATCTTAAATTCCATATGACCAATGGATCTTTTTAGTTTTTAGCAAATTTTCCTATCTACAGAAAATTTGTGTTTGAAACTGATGAACAGGAATAGTTCCAACATGAATACTGGTTGACATTTTCTAGGTTGAGAATCAAGTGAGAGTTTGCTGTCACTCTTTCAGGCAGCAGAGCGTTTTGCTAAACCAGGTTTAGCAAAATTTATTTTGAATATCAGAATATTTTTGCACTATTCACGATGTAATATCATAAACAGAAGATGCTGTAAACTTCAACTGTCAATCTTCCTCATCATTTTCCTAACTCTAGACAACAAAATAATAAGTCAAGTATTGGGTAGTCAACACTCCCAGGAAGTAAACAGTCCTTTGTGGCCAACTTTAAGTATAACATGACCAAGAACTCAAGAGTCTTCAAGGAATGCACAGTAGCACATCCATTCATAGGATTTTCATTATAAAGGTACAATACTCTACTGATGCACATTGATAAACTCCCTCTTAATTTCTCAGCCAGATCACGGGTAATGACCCATCCCTACACATTCAACTTTACAGAACATGGTAGTTTTATTGTTTAAGACTCTCACATATTCATACTTGAATGCTGAGATATTTGCAATTCCAGCAATTATCTTTATTAAACTTGGTTACAATTGTAGTGACACAGCCTGTGGTCCCAGCCCTCGGGGAGGTCCATAGGAGGACTGCAAGTTTTTAAGTCCAGCCAGAGCAACTTAATAAGATCTTGCCTCAAAACAAAAATAAATAATAAATAAGTAAACCAAAAAAAAAAAAAAAGACATGATAAGTTGGAAGTGTAGCTCAGTCAAAGTCCCTGGGTTTAACTCCAGTACTGGGGTGGGGGGGACACTTGGATAAATTTGAAGAAATAAGCTCATTTAGTGCTATTAAACTAGATCCAATGGCTCATGAAAAATTCTTAATTTTTCAAGAATTTTGTAAGCCAAACAATAGTTAAATAAACCCACTGCAAAAATAAACTATGTAAATTTATGAATTATGTGTCAAAATTGAAACATTAGATATCTAAAACACACCACTCCATTTTCATGTTACTGCATTTTATTATTTTCTATTCCCTTAAATTTAACCAAAGTGGTAACATACAAGTCTGGGACAGGTGAAATTGAGTTAAAGTATCCTAAGGCACCCACATTGCCCAGGATGGGGTAAAGTACTGCCTCATATCCGCATTTAATCATTTAAAGATAATGTGCTCTCTCTAAGCACTGAGACAGCATAAAATAGTGTGTACCTAATAAGCAGAAGGAGGGAGAAACTAAGTTAGAGAAGTAAAATAATACTTACTTTGAAAATGGAAAAGGAGACAAAAATGAGCTAGAACAGCTAAGATAAGCAGAAATCAAATAGTAAAATGATAGATTAAAACCAAAATAAGTTATCCCAGCAAAAGGCAGATATCCCAGTAACACGATAAAGACTGAAGCGTCTAGATAAAAACAATAGAATTTAACTACACTGCTATTAAGTGATGTACCTCAAACATAATGATACAGAATGTTTGGAGTAAACAGAGGAAAAAGAAAAAAGGAAATAAAAGAAAAGAAAAAAAAAACACCTACTATACAAATACTACCCAGATAGAAGAGAACTATGTTAATCAAAGTAGACCTTAAGGACATAGTATCATCAGATTAACACATCAATTCTAAAATTATATGCAGCTCAAAATATAGCCTTGTGAAAACATAAATCAGAGTGTGGAAGAACCAAAGAAGAAAATAATTAAAATTAATCTGTAATACCTCCTTCAGGGACTAACGGGATAAATAGGAAAAAATTCTGTGAAAATATGTTTTGAACTCATATTTTTTATACTATTAAACTTTTTCTGCCCTTTTACTTTTAACCTATGTCTTTTATCTAGGAAGAATCTCTTATAAGTAGTCTAAAAGTAATGTAGTGTTTTCTATCCTACAACTGTTTGCATTATTTTTAAGAATGAATAGAATATTCACAACACTGGAAGGTCAGGAAGCAGTGCTCACTACATCTCTGAAGACTAGATTTTGTACAGATGGGGTTCACTTAACTCAGGAAAATTAAACTAGAAATCAATTAACAGAAATATAACTGGAAATCCCTAGGTGTGGGATATTAACCAATTAACTTTTAAATAATTTCATGAATAAAGATCTACTTAGAACTCAATGATAATAAAAACATAGACCTTCTAGAAGGGAAGCATCTAAGCTGAGAAGAGATTTTTTAATTTAGGTTTAGTGACACATTTTAGATATTTCACAATAATACCATTCATTATAGGGAATTTGTGCCTGTACATGATAAATCTTTCTACAACCCTTCCTTTGTCTACACCTGTCAAAAGTGGGCACTCCATTGACATTCAACTACCTTAGGTTCTTGAACTCGACACCACAATCCAACACAGTCCAGCATTCTGCAACCATAGGGAGTTATTCAAAGAAATTGTCGACCATATCCATTTACAGCTCAGCTTAATATTATGGGCTCACGATGTATACT
>PVKA01017451.1:21748-45828 GCA_004027165.1 Ctenomys sociabilis | reverse complement strand
TACCAATTCCTCTAACCAGGACAGGATTTCGGCTGCAGTGGGGCTGCCCCTTCTTGGACTTCTTTGCTTTCTTCATCTTACCCTTTTTACCAGTACCACTGGCAGAAGCCTTCTGGGCTTCGGGTTTCTTCTCTTTAGTGTCTGGCTTCTCAGTTTTTTCACCCGCCATCTTGCAAGATGGGAAAGAGAACTAAGTTTCTGACTTCCGGTCTATCCTAGTCTTCCTTAATAAAGGGAGAGTATTATTGACTAAGAGGATTAGGGAAGAGAGGAAAGAGAATTGAAGAGATGGCAGTTGAGAGAATGGCTTGGCCCCAGGTTGCTAAACAGGAAGGAAGTATAAAAATAGCACATCCTTCTTAACCGTTCTTTGGTTGATGGGTATTTGGGCTCTTTTCAGGATTTAGCTATCACAAATTCTGCGCTAAACAGTGACAAGTTGGGCCAGGGAGATGGCTCAACTCTACTTCAGTAGAATAAGCAACTGCTTGGCAAGTGCTAAGACCTGAGTTCAATCCCTGGTTGTGGAAAAACAAAACAAAACAAAAAAACACAGTGACAAGTTAAGAATGTAGGCAGCGTCCTCAAGTTAGGGAAAGTAAAGTAAGGGATTTTTCCTTATAGCATCCAAAATGAAGAGTCCTGTCACCTTTGATTTTAACCTATGAGATGTGTTTTGGACTTATGGCCCTGCAACTGTAGTATAACTAATTTCTAGTTTGCCACTACTTTATTTTATTTTGAAGAGGAAAAATACCCAATAAAAACAGTCATACAGAATTTCAAAAAGATGGGAAACTGACAATGGATATTATATTGCATACTGTTATTTTCAAAGTAATTGCTCAGATGTCAAGATAAGGCATGAAAAATTGATCAAACAATGTAAGCACAAACCATTCTTTTGAGTGAACTACCAGCAATTAGCTATTGTATGTGTGTGTATATATACTTTTCCCTTCTTTCTTTTTTCCTTACACACATCTGAGTTTTTTTTCTTCCCAGCAGTTTCTGTCCCTTTCACAGTAACTACTGTACATTTTGGGTATTTACTCTTTCTGCTAGGGACACAATATGTTTTCACATGTGAGTCTGGTTTATTTCACTTAGGAATATGATCTCTAGTTCATCCATTTACTTCTAAAAGCCCTGAGATTATTTCTTATAACTAAGTAGTACTCCACTGTACAAAAATACCACATTTTTTTTTATCCATTCCTTGGTTGATGGGCACTTGGGTTGTTTCCAAGATTTAGCTGTTATAAATTGTGCTCCTATAAACATGGGTGTGGGCTGAGGAGATAGCTGTATTTGCCACTGAAACTGGATATGGTGGTGTATTCCTGTAATGCCAGTGCTGGGGAGGCTGAGAAGGGAGGATCACTACAAGTCAGAGCTGCTAGAGATCCATTAAAAAAAAAAAAAAAAAAAGGGTGCACATGTATTGTTGCAGTATATTACTAATTCTTCTGAGAAAACACCCAAAAGGGGAATAGCTGGGTCAAATGGGACCTCTAATTTTAGTTTTTTTTTTTGTCTTTTTGAGACAGGGTTTCACCATGCAGTCCAGGCTGGCCTTAAGCTCACTTTGTAGCTCAGGCTGGTCTCGAACTCGCAACAATCCTCCTGCCTCAGCCTCCCGAGTGCTGGGATTACAGGCATGCGCCACCACGCCCGGCTTTCTAATTTTAGTTTTTTAAGGAATCTCCACACTGGTGGAATTTCCACAGTGGTTACATCAGTCTACACTCCTACAAACAGTGGAGAAGGGTTCATTTTTCCCCACAGCTACTCTAGCATTTGTTATTGGTTGACTTTTAAAAAGAAATTATTTATTTACTGGATACAGGATCTCATCTGTCACAGCAGCAACAGGAAACTAATAAGTAACCTACAAAGTGATCTGTAGTACGAGTTCTAAATGTACTCCAAGCGTTTACCAACTCATGTTTTCCAGCCACATCTTATATTTTCCTTGAGAGATGGACATTCTAGTGTTATCAAAAGGTAAATTAAGGGGGAACAATGGCTACTATACATGAAACATTTGCTGTCACACTTTGCTTAAAGTATGTTTAACCAAAAACATCTGTACTGCATTCTACCTTTTTGTAAAACAAAGACCAGTTATTCTCTTCACTTTCCTCATACTTCACCAGCTTAGTTTCTCCAGCATGACAGAGATCCAGTGTGACTTGAATATAGCCATCTTAGCTGTGATTACCACTAGGTTGTGAGTGTTCCAAGCCCTACAGAGCAAAGTCAACCAAGTGTGTACTGGTCACTGATACTCAGTATGGCTTTCAGGCAAAACTGGACATGTTAACCGCTTTTGAGAAAGATCAGGTATATTTTGGTTGGTCCTGGCTCACTGTCTGGATTTGCAGGACAGCACTCTTCAAGTTGTCTTGCTACAACTTGCCTGTTGAATTTCCATAAATAATTGTACAATCCTGGGTCTAGTTGCCTTTTACTTCAGTTTCACAGCCTCTTCCACCCTGAATAGCTCAGTTATCATATACCAGGGCAATTTTTTTTTAACACAAGCCATCCCAGTGAGGATGGTTCAATCAGGATTCTAGAAAGAAGGTAAGAAACACCTGGGAACTCTAGGCAAACATTCCAAATTTGTTTTGGGCATTACTCCTTTCCTTTCCTTCTCTTTTTAAACCATTAAAGGCACACTTCTGCCCTGCTCTCACCAAAACATTTTGTTTTGGATAGTAACCAAATTGTTCTGGGAGTAGCCCAGAGTCAACATCTCTTAATTATAACTCTGAATCTCCTTCAGAATATCACAGCTTTTTCTTCCTTTGCTTTTCTTTTCACCTTGAAACACTCTCTTGCAAATCTGTTGATTTTCTACTCATTTCCCTGTCCACATCTTCCATCTTGCCCAATTATCTCAGGAAAAGAAATTCTTTGACTCTAAAAATAGAAGTAAATTGGGCTGGCCAGATAGCTCAGCAGATTAAAGTACCTGCTTAGGCAGAGGCAGGGGCCAAGGATCTCTGGCCTGTGTGCTGGCTCCAGCCCCAACCTTGGGGTGCGTTGAGCCGGTGATTGAGACTGGGCATTGTGGCGCGTACCTGTAATGCCAGCGCTTGGGAGGCTGAAAATAGGATCACTACAAGTCCAATCTGTGTGGTGAGACCTTGTAGACCCTGTATTAAATACATTAAAAAAAAAAAAAAAGAAATATCTCCTTTTCTTTCCTTTTTCTCTCTCTCTTTTCCTTTTTCTTTTTTTGGAGACAGGGTCTTGCTATGGAGTTCAGGCTGGTTTTGAAATCCTCATGTAGCCTAGACTGGTCTCAAACTCTCCACAGTCATTCTGCTTCAGTCTCCCACCACCACACCTAGCAAAAAGGGCATACGTCTTGTTTTATTTTTTGGTATTGGTAATCGAACTCATGACTTGTACTTGCCAGGCAGGTGCTATGCTGCTGAGCTCTATCACCAGCTCTAGCATTAGTCTTTTTAAAGTCATATTAAATATAATAAAGAGATAATGCTTTAACAGTATCTATTGGCTTTTCTAAAATTATACAAACTTCTTAAGATTTTTTTTTTTTGTGGTGCTGAGGATGGAAGCCATGGACTTGTACATGCTAAGTAACTGTTTTACCACTAAAAGCCCAGTTCCCCCCCAATTATTTCTTAATATTAAATCTTTATTTCTAATTTTACCCAATTATACAACATTTGGGCTTTTATTGGATATAGTTTTGGATGCCACAAATACAGTTTAGGACAGTAGAGGATACCTATTTAATTTAGGATTAGTATTAGGGAAAAAAAGGCTAAAATCCCTAGCAATCTATCAGTGGCTAGACTTTTCCAGCAGTCTGTGACTTTCTGTCTATTCTCTAATAATTCTCTCTAATAATTTGGGAGATACTAAAAAGGAAAAGTCTAGGACCTTGTTATATTTCACAGCGATAATTAGGGCAATGAACAATAAAATACCACTTCAGTTTTATGTCACAGTGGCTAGTCTAAATGCAATTTTCAGAAGGATCTTTTTCTGGTTGGCTCAGGATGCCTTAAGGGCAAGTCTGGTAAGGCATGAGGATCTGAGGATTGAGCAACAGCATCCTGAGCCTGACTGCTTCGTTTAAGCAGGCACTCTAAATGTAATTTTAAATGGCAACTTTACCAAAAACACTTTATGTGTGATTTAGAAACAAACTTTGATGATACCTACCCACTTCCAAGTTGAGGATGGCCTACAATAAATGAGGAGCTGGGAGCAATAATTTATGGGTAAAGCAATATGTCCAGCTAGACTGGAGTTCCCATAGCAGCACTGAGAAGTGATTCTAGAACTATTTTGCCATTACAATGAACTGAGGAGGTTCAAATATACTTACAACTTCATAGTCTTCAACCTGAAAGTAAGAATTTTGGGCTGGGCATGGTGGCGCATGCCTGTAATCCTAGCACTCAGGAGGCTGAGCAGGAGGATTGTTATGAGTTCGAGACCAGCCTGAGCTACAAAGTGAGCTTAAGGCCAACCTGAACTGCATAGGGAGACCCTGTCTCAAAAAGACAAAAAAAAAAAAAAAAAAAAGAAAAAGAAAAAAAAATAGAATTTTGGGCTTTCAAGATAGGTCAGCAGACTATGCATCTGCTTAGGCAAGCACAGGATCCAGGGTTCAACTGCTGGCACCAAGGCTGTACCAGCCCCATTCCTGGGCACCCTGAGCCTGCCACCCAATCTGTGCATGGTGGTGCATGCCTGTAATCCCAGCACTGGGGAGGCTGAAAACAGGACAACTACGGGTCCAAGCTGTGTAGTGAGACCCTGTATCAAATACATTTAAAAAAAAAAAAAAAGAAAGAAAAAAAATTATGTGATGGGGCCTCAGCATCTGTATTTATTAAAAGGTGACTATGAAGTAGACAGCAAAAAGATGGGTATGGGGGACCCACTGATTTGGAGAATACTGTGATGAGGTTGGAAAAGGGAGGACCATTAGTAGATCAAGTTCTGGTGTCCTTCCCCTTTCTTTACTCCACTGTTCTCAAAGGGAAGAGCAAGACAAGAGAGGGAAAGGAATAACTACAACTTTATTCAGGTCTGTAAGGCAAGGCACCAAAAAACCATGTGGCTGGCTTTAGAACCAGGATATGGTGACTGTAGGTCTTTTTTTTTTAACTGTATGTACTTGGTACAAGGTCTCACTACACAGCTCAGATTCATAGTGATCCTCCTGTTTTCAGCTTCTGCAGTGCTGGGATTACAGGTGTGCGCCACCAAACTCAGGGGCAGGGCTGGAACAGCCTGGGTGCTGTGGATCAAACCCATGTCCCTGCACTTGCCCAAGCAGGCACTTTGTATGCTGAGCTAGCTCACTGGCCCTAGTTGACCTTAGGTTCTGTCTACATTTATTTTTGAAGCAATCCAAGTCAGTGTCCTAGAGAAAACACAACCAGAGGTTTACTTGCTAGCTACTTGATCATGAACAAGTGTATTAGTGAATTTTAGTGTTCTAAGATGGAAGGGGGCAGGTACCATCCCACTTTCCAGTGCCTCTGTATTATTAATGATATACAGCCCCTGCTTCTCCATCATTTAATTAGAACAGGGCAGAATGTGTGGGAGTGAGAAGGGACAGAGTGAGCATGCAGGGTAAGAGGGAGGACATGGACAGACAGACAAAACCTGAGAAATCTAAATATGAAAATAAGGATGTTAGAAGTGATTCAGTAAAAGAAAAACATAAGCTGCAGTTTTAAAGATCAAATATTTGATCTAACAGTTTGGTGCTCATTAGCCTATGTGGTGGTGGTAAATCTATGGCATATATGCCACAGCAGGCTAATTATCACTGAAAGCTCTAAGCTCTCACTACTGTATGGCTTTAGCCATTTTAATTCTTGCTTACTAACCTCCCCCTGCTGCTGCAAACACATTCACACACATGTACAAAATCCTTTCTAAATAAACAGAGACACAAAGTAAAGAGAAAATCAGCAAGCACAAACATTGAGAGAAGAATTTCCAATCGCAGCCAACTACATCAAGAAATACAAGGTACTCTGCTTTGGGAATGCAGCTTCTAGCCAATGCCTAACTGCAAAGCTCACTTATAGCAGCTGTGTGACCTTTTGCCTAATTTACTGTGCCAACAAAAGAGAAACCTTTGTCCTACTTCTCAATCATCTATGTATGTAACTCAAGATCATATAAGAGTATGCACAGTTGAGAGACTGGGTTTATGCTGGCACTGATTTCAAATTTGAAAATGTTACTCTGGCTGTAGCACTCAACAGGCTTTTTCTTTCTTTCATTTCTCTCAAAATTCATTCCGGGGAGAAAGAATAGGATTCAGGAAGTAAGAAACTAAAAACTGCTACACCAACCCCTAATATATTTGCCTCTAATTCATTTCTTTGTGGAATTATTTTACCACTAATATGATTAGAAATTTAGATTTAGGAGTTGAAATTATTATAGTCAATATGTGATTTTCACTTGATAGTCACATTCAGAATTTTAACATTTGTAGAGCAGGAATACTCTAAATCTAAAACTTCAAGAGCTACAAGTTAGTTTCAAGAGAATATATTTCCTACTAAATGTCATTTTCTCATTGTCTTTGCCAACATCCTGGCACAGACTTTAAAGGTAAAGGATCGATCTGATTGTAGAGTTTAAATGGTAACTGAGGTGCATAGGTAATTTTAAACTCACTTTCTAGAGTTGTTTTCAAAATTCATGAGTTACTATTAAAGGGGATAGCTGTGTACAGTGCCAAGGCTGGAGGATCACAGTGAGTTCAAGGTCAACCTGAACTACAGATGAGTTCAAGACCAGCCTGAACTACACAGCAAGACTGTCTCCAAAAAAACAACTCCCTAACTTTCCTGACAGTATGCTATATAGTTATATGTAATACATATTTATATACAACAACATGTATAAGTATAATGTAAAATATATATTTATGTGTGCATATTTCTCTAGACAAAATACACCAAAATTGAACTGCTAGCTTTTTATTACCTATGTAAAATGGATAAATGACTTCTTTTGAGACAGGACCTGGCTATGTAGTCCAGGATGGCTTCAAACTTGCAGCAATTCTGTTACCTCAGCCTCCACCATGCTGGGACAAACCTATGCCACCATACCCAGCTAATAAATGATTTAAAAATTAATAGATATATAGATTCAGGCTAAAAGAGTTAATAATAACTAACATCCACTGAGCATGTAATAACTCCATAAGAAACTACATTTAACATTTTTTAGACTTCACAAAATGGTAAAATCTCCATTTTACAAATGAGAAGTTACACAAATTAACTGTTCGAGGTCATCAGAGGGTAAATCAGTCAGACTCCACATTTAATGTTTTTAACTGCTATCATGCCACTTCTCATGGTAAAATCTATAGTTCTATTCATTTTGGAGAGGAGAAAAATAAAACCCACTTAGATTAAGGTATTTGTCCAAAGTCACATAGCTAATTAGTGAAGCCACACAACTTGACTACCAGTTAAGTACCAGTCTATCAGGAATACCAAACAGCTGGGCATGTATAGTACATGCCTGTAATCCCAGCACTGAGGAAGGCTAAGGCAGGACTGCAAAATTAAGCCCAGTTGGGGGCAATTTACTGAATTACTGAGACCCTGTCTCAAGGTTATAAAAAAAAAAAAAAAAAAGCAAGAAATAACTCAGTTCAAAGGCTCTGGGCTCTATCACAACAAAACAACCCCCCCACAAGAAACACAGGTGTAAATTCAGGAACTATTTAATTTGTTAGCTGTAAAAGGGCACATCTGTAATCTTGGCACTCAGGAGGCTGAGGCAGGAGGATCCTCAGGAGCTTAAGGCCAGCCTGGGCTACATGGTGAGTTCAACACCAGTCTAAAATACATAGTGAGACCCTGTCTCAAAACAAAACAAAACAAAAAAATTCCTGATTTTTCAGTGTTAAAATGAAAAAGATGCAAAAATAAGGAAAAAGATAAACTTTAAGGAATCAAATGCCAAGAGAAATATAAATCATAAGATACAAGATGATTACTTTTAAATTCATTTCCTGAATCTTTATAAAATTTTAACTTTCTGAAATGTGGTTATACTATGATTGGTACATAAAAGCCTCCTATGGAGACTAAAAACAGTTGCTGAAATAAAGCAGAAAAAGATCTTAATACTAAATTACTATGATCTCTTACAGTAAAGGGACCCTCCAGTCACCTATCTTAAAAGCAAACTATTTCACTAGTACAAGAGAAGGAATTTATATTACAAACTAAAATGAAGGTTTCTAATTAAGTGGTAAAACAATACAACGAAAAAGTCACATTAGACCTCACAAGGCTTGGGGTGGAAAGAAAATGTTATATGTTCTATAACCAGCCTCTTTAACCTTTACTATCAGTTTAAGGAAGATTATAGCTAATACTGTAGAAACTAGAATATAGTTCTTTAAATGATGTAACGTTTTAGTCATAGTATTTAGCACGTATTTTCATGTTCACACTGGGAATATTGGAAATTCAATTGTCTAAAAGTACAAAAATGGGTTTGATGGGAAGAACAGAGTGGTAGTGATCTACAGGGCTGTGAACACCATTAGAGAAGCTTGTTGGCAAAGTGTTGTGGAGCCTTTAAGATGTGACTAGGTCTTTCAGATTAAGGTCAGGGTCAGGGTCAGGGTCAAAGCCATCATTAAAGGAAATGAGGAGCATGAAACCTAAATGAGGCGCTGAAGACCAGCAAAAAGTGTCAAGAGTGGAAAAGACTAAGGTACGGAGTCAGTGGGCCGGAAATCACTGCAGGACCAAGAACTGCGAAGGAAGGAAACGACAAGGCCTTCACAAGGACACAAGGAACGGGGTCTCTGGACAGTAACATCCCCCCATCTCCGGGGCCCCAGAGTTAGGTGGACTGACAGCAAGGAAGGGCGTACGCTGCCTCTGTGAGCCCCAGTTCCCTCAGGAGTTCTGTTCGAGGCTCTGGGGTGCCTTCAGCCTGTTCTCACCTCGAGAGCGGAGGATCCTGAAGGCGCTGAGGCGGCTGAGGCTGCCAATTGCCCGGGACGCCACCATCTTCAGCGCGAGAGAACGAAAAATGGAAAGCAAGTCTAGCGGCGGACGCCCGGAGTTTTTTTTTTTTTTTTCTGAACCCTAGCAGGCCAGCTGCCCAATGTACTGCCTGACTAAACCTCAAACGCTGAGTTGTCGCCGACCCTTTTAACCTTGTCTCTCGCTCCTTTGGTAACCGGGATGAAAGGCTAATTTTTCTGCAGAGGACGGAGGCCTGACGTGGAAGGGATGCAGCGACGGATTTTTAGTCAGGCGGCTAGGGGGCAGCCCGCGAGGAAGGCTGCATCGGTGGGCGGGGCTAGGGGGGGTCTTCTTTAGACAGGACCCGCCCCCTTTCCCGGGAACCTGGTCACTCGGGACAGAATCTTGAAGCTCGTAGGAGCGCTGGGTGCGAGCAGGAACGCGGGGACGCGAGATAAGGTGAGAGTGTGCCAGCGCTCGGCTTTGCGCCTGGCCTTTCCCGCAAGCAGATCTCATTATCTTCCCATCCCCTGAGCCTGTGCGCGGGGCCGCTTCCCCTCCCTGAGTGACTCAAAGTCGAGAGAGCAGAAGGAAGCTCCTCCTGAGTAGGCCAATAGCCACCACAGGGCTATGGCTGGGTCTGGTATTTTATCTTAGATCCGGGCAGCAGTGTCACCTGTCATAATTTACCCTGTCAAGTTAACGAACTCTTTGGGCGTCTACAACACCGAACAGTATTGGAATGTTGTTTCACTTGCTTTACTTAAGCCCAGTCGGTGGCTGTTGAAATCTAGGATGGCGTCACGGGTTTATCTTGAGTTTTGCAATTAAAGGTTCATTATATTAAGGTGTGGAATGAGCTGGGCATCCTGCAGGCAGTTTGGTAGTCCGGTGATCAGTGGCATTTTCAAATTCGGAAGGAATCTGGCAAACATCGGGCATTCGTCCCCTTCAGTATATTGATGAAGAAACTAAACCATGAATCGGATGGTTTATCCAAGGCCACAGGTGGTAGAAATAGGATTAGAGCCCATAGCTCAAAAGATGGGCTTGAGTCCTGGAATAGTCGCTGGCGTTTTAAAAAACAAAAAGGAGAAAGAAAACATTGAGGGCCTACAATGCCCTTACCTTCAAACTGTTTATATCCCCAAATTAGTACCATTTGTAAAGTTTTAAAATGTGTTCACTTATTTTTACAAATAATTAAGCAATAAAAATGGTACAATATTTCAAAACAATATGGTAGGAAATTAATAATGGTTATTAAGTTGCATATTGTTATCTTCAAAGTAGTTGCTCAGATTACCAGAGACAGGCGTGCAAAATTGATCAGATAATATAAGCACTAACAATGTGCTAATAGAAATTAGTAGTACAATTATCTTAAGTCATCTTGTATATAAATACATATCTTTCTTTTCGTTCTCTTCTCCTTTTCCCCATCCCAGTAGTTCTTTCCTAAATCCAGAAGGTACAGTAGATATTATGGAAGGGATAGTTCCACAAATACAGTGAACATCTTTAGTATTCCTGTGGACTGGATAGCTACATGCACAGCACATGCTTTGGTTTTGCTTTGCTTTGCTTTGGGATGGAGTCTCACCATTTTGCCCAGGCTGACCTTGAATTCATAATCTTCCTGTATAAGCCTCAACTGTATCTGGGATAAGATGTTTGTGCCTCCATCCCTGGTAACACATGCATTTTGAATATTTTTACAGGTTAAAGACCAGGAAGATGAATTAATGGAGTCAGAATTTTAAAGTTAGTCTTCCAAAAACCCTTCACAACTTTTCTCTTTCAATTAGAATATGGGTATGCCTATTTAAATTAGATTTGTTCTTACCAGAGTTGAATATTAACCATATATTTAATTATTTCTAATCCAGTAGCCCCAAAATACCTTGATTTAATGTTGTAAAGATTTTTGTTGTTGTTGTTGTTAATGAGATTGGACATTCTAAAGATCTTTTTTTTTTGATACTGGGAATCAAACTCAGGAACTTGTGCTTGCCAGGCAGGCACTTGTGCAGCTGAGCAATATACTCTGGCTCTAAAAATCTTATTTATTTTTGGTGATAAGAATCAAACCAGGGCCTTGTACACAATAGGGAAGTGCTCTTCTGCTGAGCTGGTTCCCAGCTCTTGGTCTGTGTGTCCGGAAGATGTTACTTGGTTTCAAATAACAGAAAATTCAAGCAAAATTGCCTTACTAAAGGGACTTTATTGATTTGAAAAAAATGAAAACCAAAAGGCAATAGTTTGGATCTGACCAGGCATCTTTTCCCCACTACACCTCCTGAAATTCTCAGTCCTGCTTTATCCTTAGGATAGCTTTCTGAATGTTTGCCAAGTGCTTGTAGCTGGGCCAGGTGTCAGAAGGAAAGATTTTGTGCTTTAGAATTCCAGCAGAAGATGTGTATGTTAGCCTGACTAAATCAGTGCTGCATCAGTAAAAGGCAGTGACATGCATGGCTGTTTTGACTTAATTATCTGAACCAGTGTGCTTGATAGTGAGAATGAGATGATTCTAATTAGTTAACTCTGTAGCTGGGTTGGATTCAGTCTCATGTAAACCATATATAGCAAGCAACTCATGATGGGCTGAAATGCAAACTAAAGTAAAAAATATGGATTCCATTATAAATTTTGTGTTTTTTCTATAATTTGAAGCATGTTCTTTGTAGATTATGGGTATTAACCCTTTTCTGTTTTACTTGCTGAAAGTATTTTCTTTGCCTATTGTTTGTCTTTTAATTTCATGTTAGTATCTTTATAAAATCTTTTAAAAATTTTGCAGTATAGAGGACTGAATCCAGGGAGTGCTGAGGTTAGTTAGCCCCGTTTGTTTATTTATTTATTTATAGCTGGCTAGCCCTCCCTGAAGGTGGGGCTGGCACAGCATGTGGTGCTGAGGATTGAACTGTGGTTTCTTGGGTCTGCCTAAGCTTGCCTAAGCAGGTGCTTTAGATTGCTGAGCTATCTCACCAGCCCCAGCCCTTTTTATTTTTAAATTTTGATACAGGATCTCACTAACTTGCCCAGACTGGCCTTGACTTTGAGACCTGCCTGCCTCAGCCTTTCATAAAATTGGAATCACAAGTGTGCACCACTATATCCAGCTGATTTTAGTATCTTTTGCTGTGTATGTATTTAAAATGTTCACATAGTCAGATCTGTTATTTGACATTATGGGCTCTGGATTCTGTGCTATGTATTGGAATCTCTTCCATATCTAAGGTTATAAATTTTTTTCTAGTGTTTTTATAATTGAAAATTATATATTTACATCTTAATCTACCTGGCATTTATTTTTACTTATGGTATGTGCTATGAACTTAATTTCTCCAAGTGATTATCCATTTTTCTCAAACATTTATTAGATGATCCATTTTTTTCTCCATGTATTTGAAATGCCACATTCATCGTATACTTACTTCTCAGACATGGATATGTTTTGTTTTGTTTTTTGGTGGAAGTGGGAATTGAACTCAGGGCCTTGCACTTGCCAGGGAAGCGCTTATTCCACTGAGCCATCTCCCTGGACCCTGAATATGTTTTTGATTCATCCTATGTTTCATTCCTGTGCTAGAACTGCTTTGTTTGAGTTGCTGATGCTTTATAGGAAGTTTTGATATTTCTTAGAGCAAAAGGGCCCTTTTATTTTCAACATGTTTGGGGCTTGCAGGTTAGCTCAGGTGCAGGGGACTGCTGTTTAATCTTCAGCTCCACAATTGCATCAGACCTATGCTTAAGGCAGTGTGAGCTAGACCAAAAAGAAAACCTTCAAAAAAAAAAAGAAAATCTTCTCCAGGGCCGGGGAGATGGCTCAGTGGAATAAGCACTTCCTTGGCAAGTGCAAGGGCCTAAGTTCAATTCCTGGTTCTGCCAAAAAACAAAACAAAACCAAAACCCTTCTGCAAGAGCCTGGCTAGATAGCTCAGCACCTACTTAAGCAGACACAGGGGTTGGGGGTTTGATGCCGGACCTGCTGTGCCAGCTCCGCCCCCAGGGCTCACTGAGAGAGGCGATTAAGACTGGACATAGTGGCACATGCCTGTAATCCCAGTGCTTGGGAGGTTGAAAAACAGGAAGGAACACTATGAGTTCAGTCTGTGTAGTGAGACCCTGTAGACCCATACTAAATATGAAAGAAAGAATTTCTTATATTCAACGTTTTGGACCTGTTCACGATTTTATTTCAAAATTAACCTTACTTATACCAGGTCCTTGTAGCATTGTAAGTAGCTTCTGGAAATGAAGATACCCATCTCATGGGTACCTTTGTATGTTTTCCTGACCAGAGCCATTGAATGTGCTTTGCACTGTTGAGTGTAGAGCATGGATGCTTCTATATCATTCCAATCCCTTTGTTTGATATGTGAAGTTTTATCCTTTTAGAACATCTTTCATTTAGTGCATAAAGACCCAGAAGTTACTGTTTATTGCTAGGTGTCAAGTTATCCCTAAATTTAGCAGGTTAAAACAATATATTTGTCATCTCATACAATTTCTGAGGGTCAGAAACTAGGGCACTATAGCTATCTTATTCTAATTTAGGAGTTTCTTGTGAGATTGCAGTCAGAATGGTGGCCAGGAATGTGGTCACTTTAAAGCATGCCTGGGCTAGAGGCTTAGCTTCCAAGCTCACTCAGTGGCATCAGTTCCTCAGGTTCTAAGCCTCTTCCTAAAACTGCTGGTGATGTGCCCGTTGGCTTCCCTCAGAGTGATCAGGGGAGGGAGAGACTGCAACAGAAGCTGCAGTATTTTTATAGTCTAATCTCAGGAGTAACAAACCACTACTTCTGACATATTCTGCAAACCAATTGCAGAATAGCATTGGAGGCAACTATACAAGGTTGTCAATATGCCAGACAAGTCAGAGATTCTAAGGGTCAATTTAGAGGCTGGCTACCTCAAATCTTGTGTGTGTCTTTCCAGTTAAATATGTTTCAAAATTAAGAAATTAGAAATATACAGTGAGACATCTTTCATCCTTGTCTCAGTTCCCTTTTAGTTAACAGTTCTCCCCAACATTTTCTTTGTACTTCAAGGGATATTTTATAGTAATACCAGGAAATATATGTATCATTTATCTTCTTTTAATATGAGCATGATTTTATACCTTGCTTTCTTCACTTAATATAGTTTAGAAATCATCCCATGCTCTTGATACTTAATGTTTTCCTTTTATACAGGGTACTTTGCTGGCCCTGCCCCCAGGGTGTGCTGAGATGGCAATTGAGACTGGGCATGGAGGTGCGTGCCTGTAATCCCAGGTCCTGGGAGGCTGAATATAGAAGGATCACTATGAGTCCGATCTGTGTAGTGAAACCCTGTAGATCCTGTATGAAATGAATTAAAAAAAAAAGAAAAATAAGAAATAATGGGAAACCAAATAATTGCTTCTGAGGCCCAAAACTTAACACTTGTAAATTAATTTTTCCAGAACTGTAACACAAAGTTAATAGCCTTAGGTTGTGGAAATACCCCTAGAACACCTAAACACAATATATATAGTACATTAAATGTCAAAACAATATTATAAGTAAAATTTTTTAAAAATATGTACAGGCACCTCACCTTCACTTGGAGGCTTCCTGGCATGCTAGAAACTGTAGAGAAGCTGGAGTGGGCCAACTGTGGGTTTTGGGCTAGTCATTCCATGTGCTTGGCCTCTTTTGGACTTAGACTACCTGGGTTCAAATCTTAGCTGTGCCACACTAGCTGTGAGTCTTTGGGCAAGCCTCATCTCTTATAAAGGGCATAGTAATCATGATTACTTTACACACGACGTTGCTTAGAATAGTGATTTTGTTATATGCATTTTTATCCACATGGCTACTACAATATTGGAAGAACAAGATTTGATAATAGAAGATGATGATTTTTTTTCAGTACTGTAGATTGAACCCAGTGCCTCAGTGTGTGGCAGGCAAGCTCTACTACTGAACTATATCCTCACCCCTTTTTATTTTTTGAGACAAGGTCTCACTAAGTTGCCTAATTGAAACTTGCATTCTTTCTGCCTCAGCCTCCCATGTAGCTAGGATTACAAGTGTGCACTATGCTCAGGTAAACTTTTTGGTATTTTATCGTAGCCTTGGTTGAGGTTATTGGAGAACATGTATTGTAGAGAAGCTATAAATTGTTCATATAACCCAGGATATATTTTGCTCTTCTCTTTTTAGATTTCAGAATGACTTCCATCTTGGCTTATACTTTTAAAAACCTTTCTAGTACATCAAAATGGGCCCTCAGATTCTGTAAGTTTAAATTTTTCTTCTTTTTTAAGGTTAGATTTGGATTTATAAGTATTACACATAGACATTGGATGGTTTTGCTTTTTGTAAACAGCTTATTTTGTCTTTTAGGTGTAAGACCCTTGAGCTGTTCCTCCCAGCTACGAGCAGGTGCAGGTATAGAAATTTAAAAAATATTTCTCATTTAAATGTTAGGTTCTGTATCTATTAATTTTGAATAAAAACTCATTTGCTAACTCTA
This sequence comes from Ctenomys sociabilis, assembly GCA_004027165.1. Classification (NCBI taxonomy): domain Eukaryota; kingdom Metazoa; phylum Chordata; class Mammalia; order Rodentia; family Ctenomyidae; genus Ctenomys; species Ctenomys sociabilis. The sequence continues at coordinate 30,295 of PVKA01017451.1, read as the reverse complement.
CCTTATTATTAGTGTGAACATTATTGTAGCTTTTGAATTAAAAACTTAACAGAGCCTATCAGTAATGATTCTGTATTGTTTACTATTGGGCTTAAGGGGTAAAGAGACTATTTTCTGGGCTTTGGAACCTGATGGAATCATAAAACTTCCAAAATCTCCTTTTCTGGTGTCAAGTACTAGAGTTGATAGCTGCAGTATACTGTTTGACAGCTTTGTGGAACCAAAAGTTAACTTTTAAAGTTTGCATTTTACAGTAGGCTGGGCTACTACTGAAGGTCTTCTTACTCCACATGCAAGAGTACCTATTTCTAAAATAGAAGAGAGTAAGGAGATAGTAAAAGAAGATTGGTTAATCAATGAGAAATGAAAGAGGGCTGGGGAGATGGCTCAGTGAATAAGCGCTTCCCTGGCAAGCGCAAGGGTCCGAGTTCAATCCTGGTTCCACAAAAAAAAAAAAAAAAAAAAAGAAAAAAGAAATGAAAGAGCAAGGGAATTTGTTGATTTGATAGCCATCTAGAGCTTTAGTAAACTGAATTAGCTATCTTCACTCTTAACCTACACCTGTGCAGAATGTGCTGTAGGTTATTTATTTTCCTGGCCAGGGCTAAAAATATCCTGAAAAATTGTTAGCATTGTTTCTTTGTCTAGGTTTTATTTTTACCTATGCCTCTGGTTTTAGTTTCATTATGGTATTTCTCCTTATGTACCAACTTAATAGAAAAAAGACCTTCCAGAGTTCACAAATTTTGCACTCTTTTTTAGCCCTAACTTTTTCTGAGCATTGGGCCCCTGGACAAGTCACCTGACTTCTCTGTACTTTCATTTCCTCCTCTCAAAGGCAGTAGAATTCTAGTCTTGTCATCCTCTTAGAGTTATGAAGATATCTTAAAACACCTTGAAGACTAAACTCAATATAAGTTCAAGGTGCTATTATTGTACTGCTTTCATATAGTATCCCTGATTCTCAGAGATCTCTTGAGTAATTGTAGCCAGGGCAGTGCAAATTGTCATGTAAGAGTTTATATTTGCAGTGGGCTCTGGAGTCTTGACTAGAATGTAGATTTCTGATAGCCTCACACAGTTCCTTTCTCCTCTCACCTTTTCCCTAATGACAGTGTTCACCCATGCCTTTGCTTGCCATCACACAAATAGACCTAATCCTTGCCAACTAGGGGAAGAAGGTCATCCTGAATATCAGTAAGGAGGGCATTTATCTGGCATTTAGAGTATTCTTTATATTTAAGTTTTGATTTTTTTTTTTTGTCTCCAACTGTATCATAAACCCCCAGGAGGCTTAAGCTATTTCTGTCTTCCTTGTCTCACACGCTATCCTACAGTTGACACCAGTATTGACAGTAGTGCACTCAGGTCAGTGATTATACAAAGCAATGTGACTGGCTGATTGAGGGCAGGCTTGTGTGTCTGTCTGAGCAGGTTTTAAGTTGCAGGAATTCTGTATGTGATTCCTCATGCAACCCATGTGAATATCCCTGCTTGATGATGGGATTAGAATGTGAGAGATTACAAAATGTATTGATGTTATCAGCTCATCTGACAAACTGTTAAGTATCTGATGGACATTTTGGCTGATGTGATGATTATATGTCTCTTTATACCTCTTTCTGTTTACACACATGCACATATACAGAGTTAGGAGCCAGTGTGCATGGCAGAACAGCATAAGAAAATAAGAGTGACTGTTCAATACATAATAACAAATATTTTAAAATATGGCTTATACAATTAGTTGCTTTATAGTAAGCTAAATTATTTGGAATGATCAATTTTTGCTCAAGAAGTTGCCATAGAAATTTAGAGGCAGAAACTATAGGTTACTGTAGTTATGAGGGCAAGTTTTATTTTTAGGAGCTAGAATGTGAAATAAACCTGGAAGACATATAGGAAATAGGTGAAATGGGGCCTCCCAGATAGGAGGGTTCCTTAATAAGGCAGGGAGGTTAAGTAAGCAGAGCTGTGAAGGACACAAGGCTCATCTTGTTATAGTTCTAAAAGTGTTGGGTAGTTGAGACAGAAATAAATAAAGTAGGAACTTCATTAGAGTGATAAAAGTGAAGGTGTGTTGTATGTGTGTTAATGGAAGTTGACTCTCACTGAACTACACCTCTAGCCCATTTTTATATTTTGAGATGGAGTATTACTGAATTGCTCAGTCTGGATTCAAACTTGGGATCCTCTTGCACTCTTAAGAGTGCTGGGATTGTAGGCCTGTCTCATGGGGCCCAGCAAGAGTGAAGAATTTGAATTTTATCTGAAAATTTTATTATAAAGGGAACATGTGATCAGTTTTTTAAAAAAGCACAGCCTTAAACTCATAGTGATCCTCTTGCCTCAGTTTCCTATGTGCTGAGATTACAGATATGTGTCACCACACCCAGAAAATTCTGAATTTTTAGCCTTTAAAAAATATTTAAATGGTTTAATAATTGACAAAAGCAGCTAGACTTTGAGTGATGCCATTTTTCTTAAAATGTCTATCTTTATAACAACATGAGGTCATCTTATTTCATATATTTTAATTAGTAGTTCTTTGAATTTTATTTTAAAGCTGTCCAGACCAAATCGAAGAAGACCTTAGCCAAACCCAATCTGAGGAATATTGTGGTAGTAGATGGTGTTCGAATTCCGTTTTTGCTGTCAGGCACTTCGTAAGTATGAAATGATGGTGTTATTTCTTCTTTGAAGGTACTCTAATGTGAGCTTTGTAAATATGGTATAACTCATTAGGTTATATCATTAGTGCACTGATATATGAATAGCATTTCCATGAATTAATACAAACTAAGTCAAATAGTGATGAAGTAATGTCAAAATGTTTTTTATCCTTCTCATAAATAAGCCTACTATAGTTTTAGCTTGAAGCAGCCATATTTTGGAAGCCCAGTATAAGTAGAGATAATTGCCTTCAACAGAGCTGCTGTTTTCTAGAGACAAGGGACATTATGTCTGTGCCTCCTCAGCAGTCATAGTGCTGAGCATGGAGCCTTGGGAATTCTGGAGGTCTGTGATTCACTGCTCTTATCTCCTGCAGTGTTAGACCTGGAGTTGATCAGGCTGGCTCAGACCCCTGGGCAGTGCCACTCCAAGTATATGGGACCAGAGGATCCTGGAACCAAAGAGCTGTTCTTGTTGGCCTTTTCTGTTTCTTGTCTGTCCCCAAATGAGGTTCAGTGTATCCAAAGCCAATAAATGGACTGGTATTTAGATTCAGTTCTATGCTGTTCAGATTGTTTTAATGTTTGTATTTGAAACAGCAGTACCTAGCTTAAACTGTGTTGGTGAATGTTAGGCCTGTGCTTATGTGCTCTGATAAGGATTATCCATGTCCTTAGGAGGTATGTTAAAAGCAATGTACAACCCAGGTATGGGGGCACATGCCTATAGTCTCAGCTATTTGGGAAGTTAAGTTGGGAGGATCACTTGAGCACAGAGTTTGAGTCTAGCCAGGACAAAATAATAAGACTGTCTCAAAACAAAATAAAACAAAAAGAAAATGACAAAGTGCAGAGCATTGTATATAATATACCATCAGTTTTAAAGTTACATACCTGTGTGTATGTGCATACATTTACCTATATAACCTACCAGTGAGGTTCATTTTAAAACAGGTGGATTAGAACCTAGAAAGTGTTTTCTTACAAAAGTAATATTATGAGTAAGTGATGATAAAGTTTCTTTAGTCACTGTTTTTAAGCATAGTAGCTTTTAAAACAACATTTCTCACAGTAATCTCCTTTATTGACATAATAGCAGTAAGATAATCTGAAGACTTTAGCAACAACAGAGTAGGAAAGAGTTCCATCAAGAGAAGAAAATCTGCCTTTTGGCTCTGTGTGCAGCACCATGGTGGTAGGCAAGAACAAGCGCCTTATGAAAGGCGACGAAAAAGGAGCCAAGAAGAAAGTGGTTGATCCATTTTCTAAAAAAGACTGATATGATGTGAAGGCACTGGCGATGTTCAACATAAGAAATATTGGGAAAACACTCGTCACCAGAACTCAAGGAACCAAAATTGCATCTGATGGGCTCAAAGGTCGTGTGTTTGAAGTGAGCCTTGCTGATCTACAGAATGATGAAGTTGCTTTTAGAAAATTCAAGCTAATTACTGAAGATGTTCAGGGCAAAAACTGCCTAACTCCCATGGCATGGACTCACTCATGACAAAATGTATTCCATGGTCAAAAAATGGCAGACCATGATCGAAGCTCATGTTGATGTCAAGACTACCGATGGTTATTTGCTTCGACTATTCTGTGTTGGCTTTACTAAAAATGCAACAATCAAATACGGAAGACCTCTTACACTCAGCACCAACAGGTCCGCCAGATCCAGAAGAAGATGATGGAAATCATGACCCGAGAGGTGCAGACAAATGACTTGAAGGAAGTGGTCAATAAACTGATTCCAGATAGCATTGGGAAAGACACAGAAAAGGCTTGCCAGTCTATCTACCCTCTTCATGATGTCTTCGTCGGAAAAGTAAAAATGCTGAAGAAGCCTAAGTTTGAATTGGGAAAACTCATGGAGCTTCATGGTGAAGGTAGTGGCTCTGGAAAGGCCACTAGAGATGAGACTGGAGCTAAAGTTGAACAAGCTGATGGATATGAACCACCAGTCCAAAAGTCCGTTTAAGATTCAGAGTTTTAATAATGATAAATAAAGTCCTATTTATGATGAAAAAAAGAAAAAGAGAAGAAAATCCTTGGCCAGGAGAAAGGGAGCTTTTATTTCATTTTTTAAAAAAGGTTTTTTTAGTACACATTTGCAGTGCCTAATGGATGCATTCATCTTGGGGGAGTTGATGTGCACACATACATCTTAGCCCTTTTCACTTTGCTTTTCTCTCCCTTATCTCCATCTATAGATTTCCTTGCCATTTAGAGGTTTATCTCCCTGTGTTCTGTTACCTTTTATTTTGTTCTTCAAATTATTTATACTTTGTATTTCTCACAAAGAGAAACTATGTGATATTTAAGTTTCTTTTATTTTGTATTATGTTCTCAAGGTGAATCCATTTTCCTACAGATGAATCAAATCCATCCTTCTCTAAGGCAGAGTTGTACACCATTTTGTATAAATACTCCATTTCCTTTATCCATTTATCTGTTTACAGACATTTAAACTGCTTCCAAGACTTAGCCATTATGAGTTGTGTTGCTAGAAATGGAAACAGGTTTGCATCTGTCACTGTAATATGTCTTTAGGTCTTCTGGGAAGATACCTCAAAAGAGAATAAGTAGGTTGAGTGGAATTTATAATTTCAGTTTTTGAGTAATCTCCATTCTATTGTGGTTGTACCGGTTTACACTTCTGCCCGGAGTGTAGAAGGGTTCCATTTCCACACCCAGCATAGAACCTGGACTGGACCCTGGAACAGAAATAGGACATTAATGGAAAAACTGGTGAGATCCAAATAAAGTTAGCTGAGTGAATAATACTGTGCCAATGTTGTTTAGTTTTAATAAATACATTGTGACTATGTATGATAGTAACATTAGAAGAAGCAGGGAAAAGGGTATGAGGAACACTTTTTATTTTTATTTTTGTTTTATTGAAATACAAATATCAATGAGATAGTTTTAAGATACCTTGACAAGATGGATTTGATAAATTAATACATTGCAAAGTGTTTTCATAATGTTTTGGTATCATAGAAGGTGCATACATGATATTATACTTACAGACATTATTATACCGTATGTCTCTTATCAGTAAATTAAGAGAGTGTAGCTGTTTGCATATCTTATTTTTTATACCTGAATTACATCAGATTCAATAATTAATACTGTCTACCTTGTTATTTTCCTAGTGGTTGTCTATAGTACTAGAAGCGGAGATAATATTCTGTCCAACCACCATTAGTGCAAATCTTGCCTCATAGAATTATGTAGAAGCACAGCATTATCTATCCCAACTGTACTGTCCATACACACACATCATGATTCTTCCTTTCTATACCCCTTTCTTTGTCTACACCTGTCAAAGATGGGCACTCCATTGTCACTCAACTAATTTAGGTACCTGAACTCGACAACACAATCCAACACAGTCCAGCACTCCACAACAATAGTGAGTTATCCGAAGAAGTTGTCGACCATAGCTATTTACAGCTCAACTTATTATTATGGCCCCGCGGTGTATACTTCATTTTTATACTTTTCTTCTGGATGGTTAAGACCTAGATAGAGCAAGACCTATATACCAACACATGTGCTTTATGTTTCTTATGAGGTCAGTGAAGTCCCCTCAGGGTTTATCTTGTAGTCCTGTACCTTATTCTGTAGATCCTTTGTCTGTGTCATCCATGTGGATGAGTCACGGCCAATGCTTGACCAGTTTGCTTTCTGTGAGAGCCTGAGAGAAAGTTTTCTGTCCATGTGACTCTCCCCAGGCACATTATAGATCCTCAATCTCTTTCCTCTGTGGCTCCATAATCTCCTTGTTCAGAAAATTTGGAGCTCACCTGAGTTTCATGATGTTGCAGTACATCATTGTTCTCCAATGTCCTGAGTCTTCGCTGACCTTGAAAGGCTAGGGCCAAAATGTTGGCCTGCCTTGTGGCTCTTCTATTTCTCCAATTTTGATCTGTGAACTTAGGTTGTTAACCATCTAGAAGAAAAGCTGATTAATATCCTGCAGCATATGCCATTCACTTTGCCTTATCTGATTCAATTGTTTTTAGTTGTTGTTGTACGTTTCCATTTGTATTTCTGCTTTTCGCTTGTTATACTAGGGAGACTATATGATATTTACATGTGTGTCTGGTTTATTTCACTTATGAGTATATGTTCAAGTGGCATCCACTTCAGTATAAATGCTTCAAAAGGAACACTCTATCTTTTCAGTTTCCTTATAAATCTCTAATTACTTCAAAACAAAAAGTTTCTTAAATATACATCCTTTTTATAGCATTTAGGCACTAAAAATCAGTAATGTACCTTAAAGAAAAGTTTTAAACCCTCAAAAGCTGAGATTTGGTTTTAAAGAATGTATCATTAAAAATATTTCAAGCTGCCGGGCGTGGTGGCGCATGCCTGTAATCCCAGCACTCGGGAGGCTGAGGCAGGAGGATTGTTGTGAGTTCGAGACCAGCCTGAGCTACAAAGTGAGTTTAAGGCCAGCCTGAACTGCATAGTGAGACCCTGTCTCAAAAAGACAAAAAAAAAAATAAAATAAAAATAAAAAAAATAAATTTCAAGCTGAACAATAAGAGTACTACACAGAGCTTTCTTTCTTTCTTTCTTTCTTTCTTTTTTTTTCAGATTCTTAGCAAGCTTTTCTTTTTTTTTTTTGAGATAAGGTCTTACTATTCCAGGCTGGCCTTGAACTCACTATATAGTCTAGGCTGACCCTCTCCGCGCAGGAGTCCTGCCTTAATCTCTTGGCACCACCATTCCTGGATCTTAGCAAGGTTCTGTAGTTAAAGTTTGTCAGATTTTTAAGGATACTCAATAACAAAGTTATATTATGTCTTCATTTTAGTTCATGGGCGACTTTGGATGAAGTTTAGAGCATTTTTGGAGTGTATATTAGATAATCTAGGTATTTTAAACAGAATGAAATAAAACTTACTGAAATTCTAAACTTTTTTTTTTTGGTAGTACCAGGGGTAGAACTCAAGACCTAGTTCTTGCCAGGCAAACACTTATTCCACTGAGTTATCTCCCCAGCCCCTTGAAGTTCTAAGCTTTTGACTTAAATTATGTTTTCTTTCTCCAGATATAAAGACCTGATGCCACATGATTTGGCTAGAGCAGCACTTCTGTAAGTAGGAGCAATTTTATTATATTTTAGTTATTTTACTAAGGATAATTTTCTTCAGTTTTTGTAATTAATATGGGATGCTCAATGGAATTTTCATACCTAGATATTCTGATTATTTTATTATATAGTAAGAAAGATGCCAGCCATCTTTTACAAAATTAATTTACTCTTCTTTTTTTTTTTTGTGGAACTGGTGATTCAGGCCTTTGTGCTTGCCAGGCAAGTGCTTATTCTACTAAGCCATCTCTCTGGCCCCAATTTACTCTTCTTTTTTACCCATTGGTGCTGTACAAATTTGAGCAGCTCATGAATATCAGTGATTTTTATGTTGCAGGTATCAAAATAAGGTTGAGATGGATCAATTAATTTTGTGAAGGTCATAAAACATGTGGCTATTTTTAGGGTAGAAATAACTAGAAAGGCACTATTTAATTCACTTTCCATTGATATTTTGCCTTAGTGTCACAGGTGTTTCCTTACGGGGAGATGATCCTTATGTGATCTTTCTGCCCATTCTAACTCTGTTCTGTGTCTTCTCTTCTGCCAGCCTTGCTTTACTCCTTCATACTTATTACTTTCTCTAATTGTGTAATCATTTCCATTCTCACTGCTCTAGAGTAACCATCTCTACTATTTTTGAAAATTTTCTTTTTTTGAATTATAGCCTTGAATTCCTAGGCTCAAGTGATCTTCCTGTGTTAGCCTCCTGAGTAGCTATGCCACCATGCCTGGCTTCTCTTTTTTTTTTTTTTTTTTTTTTTTTTT
>PVKA01017451.1:0-21648 GCA_004027165.1 Ctenomys sociabilis | reverse complement strand
AGAAGACAGCCAGGCATGGTGGCGCAGGCCTGTAATCCTAGCACTCGGGTGGCTGAGGCAGGAGGATTGTTGTGAGTTCGAGACCAGCCTGAGCTACAAAATGAGCTTAAGGCCAGCCTAAACTGCATAGTGAGACCCTGTCTCAAAAAGACAAAAAAAAAAAAAAAAAAAAAAAAAAAATGTAGAAGACTCCCACACATCTAACTTTACACTCTTCTTAGCCATGGCAAACTCAAAATATTGAAAATCACCTCTTCCCCCAATCTAGCTTTAACTCTCACCCCTGCAGTGGCATGGGGGATCTGATCCAGGGCCTTGTACATGGTAGGTATGTCTTTACACATTTTTTTTTTTTTTTTTTTTGTCTTTTTGAGACAGGGTCTCGCCTATGCAGTTCAGGCTGGCTTTAAGCTCACTTTGTAGCTCAGGCTGGTCTCGAGCTCACAACAATCCTCCTGCCTCAGCCTCCCGAGTGCTGGGATTACAGGCATGCGCCACCACGCCCGGCTTCTTTACACATGTTTATCTCTGTCTTCACATGTGATAAGGGTGTTACTATGGCCCTGTACACATTTTTGTATTTTTTTGTTGTACACTAAAAAGTCCAGTAAAATTGAAATAACATGGTGAATATCTAAATAACATCTACTTAAATTTAATAATTGTTACCATTTTGCCAAATTTTCTCTTTCTATATGGCTTGGATCCCCTTGATGGTAAACTACAGACATCATGACACTTATGCTCTAAGTATTTCACCTTGTATGTCCTAAGAATAAGGAACTTCTTTGTTAACCCCTATACTAACCTGTAATGATTCCTTGATAACTTCCCCTGCGTAGTTCATATGTAAATCTCCCTTAATTGTTGTAAGACTGTCTTTTCTGTCTTTTTTTTTTTTTTTTTAGACAGGGTCTTACTATGTAGTTCAGGCTGGCCTGAAGCTCACTTTGTAGCTCAGGCTGGTCTCGAACTCACAACAATCCTCCTGCCTCAGCCTCCCCACTGCTGGGATTACAGGCCTGTGCCACCACACCCGGTTTAAGACTGTCTTTTCTTAAAAAGAAAGTATTTCTGAACCTGAACCTCATCAGAGTCTGTATTATAGATAAGTTTGTTTATTCTCTTTTGACTTAGAACATTTTTTTTCCTTCTCTCCCTCTATGATATTGAGTTTTTGAAAAGTCCAAGCCTGCTATATTATAAAATGTCCCATTCTGGAAGTTTCCTCATGATGATATTCAACCTACCTCTTCTAAATGTCTCATAACCTCAGAATTAAGTTTAGCAATCTGATAGATTGGAGTTAAATGGTTCTTCTTTGGTAAGAATACCCTTCGTCACATCAGGGGGCAAATGTGTGTGATGCCGAGTCTAACAGCTTGGTCATGGTGGTCAGACTGATCGAGCTCCCTGCTCTTTTGATGATAAAGGTACACTTTTTCCTTTGGAGTTCGTGAGCAGTCTGTAAAATCATATCTTAGCACTATGTAAACACTGTTTTCCAACAGCCTCTTATCAAATGGGCTCGAGCATCCATTGATAATTTTGACCTGAATCAGTTATTATATTAGAGATTATGAATTTGTGATTTTTCTCATCTTATTATTTATTAACTGACATTTTTGGGTAAGAGCAGCCCTTTTTATTTGTTTCTTCTTTTGTTTTTATGGAACTGGGAGTTGAACTCAGGTCCTTGTGTTTGCTAGGCAAGCACTTATTCTACTGAGCCATCTCCCCACCCCCAGCTTTTTTTAATTCATGAGAGACTTTAGGATTTTTATTTATACCAACTTTAACCTTACTCTTTAAAAAATTTTTATTAGTACTTAGTTTTTGTTTTCTTTTTTATGTATTTGGTACAGGATGTAACTACCCAGCTTGGACTCACAGTGATCCTCCTATTTTCAGCCTCCCCTGTGCTGTGATTACAGGCGTACCAGGACTCAGTGGCTGGCTTAGCACATCTGGGGGCAGGCCAGCACGACATATAGTGCTGGGGATTCAACCCTGGTCCACTTAGTCCACTGAGCTATCTCACCAGCCCTAGTACATATTTTTGATATATAATAATTTATTGTGAGGAATTCATGTCACATCTTAATTCTTTCCATGTACTCTTCTTTTCTTCCATTTCTTAGTTCTCTTCCCATTTGCAAAAGATCTGTCTCTTGTTTCCTGTTATCTATTGTTATGCTTTTTAATTTATTTATACTTGGCATTTCTCATAAAAAAGAACTCCTGTGGTTCTTAAGCTGTATTTGATTTATTTTACTTAATACAGATTTTTTTTTTTTTTGTCTTTTTGAGACAGGGTCTCACTATACAGTTCAGGCTGGCCTTAAGCTTACTTTGTAGCTCAGGTTGGTCTCAAACTCAACAATCCTCCTGCCTCAGCCTCCTGAGTGCTGGGATTACAGGCATGCGCCACCACGCCCGGCTTTAATACAGATTGCAGATGCATCCATTTTCCTACAAATGATTCAAATTCACCTTTCTTTATTATAGACTAGTATTCCACTGTGTATAGATGCCACATTTTTTATCTATTCGTCTGTTGATGGACATGTAGATTACTCCCAAGGTTTAGCTATTGTGAATTGTGCTACTATAAACATGGGTATGCGTTTATCACTGCAATGTGATATTTTTAATTCCTTTGGAAAGGTACCTAGTAAGGAAATATGTGGGTTGAATGGAATGTCTGTCATTACCATTTTTGAAGCTCATATTACCCCACATCTCTTCTGTAGGACCTCCTTCCATTTAGCTGCCTGACCTTTCTGTTTTTTAGTATGATACTATTTTTGAGATATAATTTGTGATAAAATGGCACATATTTTAATGAGTTTTGCCAAATATGTATACCCATGTTCTTGCTTTTACCAAGGTTCCATTTGATTGTTTCATTACCTTGACAGAAAAGATGGGGCTGGCAAGATAGCTCAGTGGTCTAAAGCACCTGCTTAGGCAAGCGTTCAGGGACAGTGGTTAGATCCCTGACACCACATGCTGCACAAACCCCACCCGCCGGGAGGGCTGAGCTGGCCAAAAAAAAAGATGTTGGGATTTGTATTTTACTTCTGATATTTGAGTAATTTCTTTAAAAGCATTTGTCTCACTGTGCTGGTAATGCACACCTGTGATCCCAGCATGCAAGGATACTGAGGCAAGAGCAAAGGTTTGACCACATTCTGGACAACTTAGAAACTTAGCAAGGCCCTGTCTCAAAATAAAAATGAGCTGGGAATGTTGCTCAGGCCCTGGGTGGTAGCAGAGGAGAATCATTTGTCTTTTTAATGGAGAATGACATTTATGAATCATGTATGAGTTCAAGGTATGCTCGTTTTTACAGAAGTGTGACTGCTTCTAGTTTCTACCTATGGGCAAAACATACATATCTGTATAAATAAATTGTTTCATTCATGTGTTTATGTTGATGTTTCAAATTTCAGTTTAATATTATCATTTTTCTCCATCCCTTTGGTTTTTGTATCTCTTGTTTTTACTGATAAGTTTGGTTTCTCCTAACACTAACATTACTATCTTTATTAATTTTATATTATTCTAAATGTTTAATTTTTCCTTTCTAATTTCTCTTTACCAATTCATTGAACATTGAATGTTGAGCTTTTAAATCAGTCATTCATTTCTTCTTCAGTTGGGTGCCAAATGTTTATCAAATTAAAGAAAAATGTAGCTCCTGCCCTTTGAAATTCAAGACTTGCCTTTTAAAATTTTATTTCTTGCAGTGCTGAGGATTGGCCTGGGACCTTGTCTGTGCTGGTGAGCACTCTCACGGCCCAGCCCAAAGCTTACCTTTCCACAGAAGTGCAGTATTTTATGTTAGAATCCCTGGCACCTGATCAATATGTGAAATTTTTCCTTATTTTGGGTTTCTGCTTTCAGGGGTTTGTTACATCGTACCAATGTCCCAAAGGACGTCGTTGATTATATCACCTTTGGCACAGTTATTCAGGAAGTAAAAACAAGCAATGTGGCTAGAGAGGTGAGCAAAATAACCTTTGTGTTGTATGTTATGGGTCAGTGCTGAAAGAAAGACAAGAAGACCTGATGAGTAAGTATAGCTTTAGAGGTCTCACTGAAATTAGTCTGTCTCCAAGTGAGCCCAGAGCCTCAGAAGTATCTCACATTTTTTGAGGGTTAAAGGCAGCTAAGGAATGTGCATAATTACTTAAGTGAACACAAACTATTATCTCTATTGACTTCCACCTTTTGCCTAACACTAGGTCCACACAAATGCTGGCAGATAACCTCCCAGCAAGGGATCAAAGAACAGGGTGCCAGCAGGAGAAGCTGTTATCTGCAGCCTTGAATCCCAGCTTTCAGGGATTTACAAGTGAGAGACAGCAGCTCTCTCTGGGCCTTGTGTATTGCTCCCTGCTCTTTTGGGGTAGGCTTTTATCTCATATCTGTATTTTTATACCTTTGTGTTATTTAAAGAGATTAATAGGAGAATCAGTTTGAATCTCAACCAATAGAATTTACTTTTTTTTTTTTTTGGCGGAACTAGGGATTGAACTCGGACCCTTGTCTTTGCCAGGGAAGTGTTTATTCCACTGAGTCATCTCCCTGACACTAGTTTACTTTTTGAGGTTTTACTTTTTCTTATTTTACAGGGGTGTGGCTTGAACCCAGGGCCTCAAGCATTCTAGGCAAGTGCTCTACCATGGAGCTGTACCCTCAACCCTAGAATTTACTTTTTGAAAGCCATTAAAATCTATTGAAGGGTCAGAGATGGAGTTCAGCTCAAACCCTAGTACCACAGAATAAATAAATATACTTGAAGTTCATTAGTGGGGGCCAGGGAGATGGCTCAGTAGAATAAGCGCTTGCCTGGCAAGCACAAGGGCTCAAGTTCAATCCCCAGCTCCACAAAAAAAAAAAATCAGTAGCTAACTTTACATTTGACTTAAAATGTAATGTTACAGCTTAAAAGCATTGCTAATATTTAAAAGAATTACACTGTAAACCAAATAATTATGTTATTTGTATATGTTCCTGTTTTACTATAAGTCAAAGTAATTATTTGAGTTGGTTTAGGAAATTGTTTTCCTAAACAATTGGTTGGTTAGTCCTTTGTTTTAACTAAATAGAGATTATGGCAATGTGTGACTGCAGTTGCTTTTGTAGTAATGCTATATATAGTTTATAACTAGTTTAAACTATCTTTTCCAGAGAACTAACTTCATAGCTTGGGTTTTATCATTGGACTTAGCCTTGTTTATTCATTTGTTCCATTGACTGGATGACACGTGGGTAGATTTCAAAAGAAGTATTTCACAGGCATCTACTTTTACCCTAGTTGGCAGAGCTCCATGTAGTACTGACTGGGCACCCATGATAACGACAGGTCTTGGATGTCTGTTAACATGTGTCCCGTGCATTTCTTCAAGAACAGTCCAAACACGTCTCTGGGCTTTGTCTCAATCAAAAGTCGTTATTTGGATAGTGTTGGCTCCAGAGCACCATGTACTAAGTTTTATTTCGGCTCTGTGCTTGTGTTTGTGCTCAGTGTAGTTGTGAAAATGATAACTTAGATCACTGGGAGCCTGGGGAGAAGGGCACTTGAGCAGACCATGCATAGTAGATGTTAAAACCATGGAATGCCTGGCATAAAATCCTAGGAAGTCAACTATATGTTGTTGAGCAGCAAGGAGGACTCAAGAAGATGAGTTTTTGTTTTTCTCATGGAATCTTGTGTCTCCCTATATCTTCATGATTCTGAATGTATATATGAGTGTTTTATAAAGTACATAAAGCCATCTAATACATTTTCTTTTTTTTTTTTTGTCACATTGATCTTTATTGTACACCATTATTCTCCCACTCCACAGAAAGGCTGCTTCTGACTTCTGTCTGTGACGGCAAGCACTCGAATCCTGACTGTAACAGAATAGTAGTAGAAATGCCTCTGTAATTTTAAGTTGAAAGCAGTGCACTCGTACGTGGCTCTGGCACCCAGTTTCAGGAATGTACAAATGTTTTTGTATTCAAAAATACAAAATAAATTATCTGTAGGCATGCACAATGACAGCGGTAAACCATTATATACATTGTAACTGAAACCAGCAATGGTGGGCGTGTGGCTTCCTTGCTCTTCATTTCCTTCGTGTGAATCTCCAGTTACTGGGAGGACCTTGCAGGGCGCTTCCTGTCACAGTTCATGAGCGAGGAGGGCCAAGGCTTTCTAGGTTAGAACATCCCGCCGCCCATCCCGCCCCCCATCCCGCCCCCCATCCCACCCATGGCGCCCATGGCAGGGTCCTTCTCCTCCTTAGGGATTTCTGTGACCATGACTTCTGCTGTTGTTAACAGAGAGGCCACCCCTACGGCATCCAGCAGAACAGTTCTTACGACCTTTGTTGGGTCAATGATCCCCTTCTCCACCATATTCACGAAATCTCCAAGCATAGCATCATAACCAACTTCAGAGGAGCTCTGCAGGATTTTTCTCAACTATCAAAGATCCTTCTACACCCACGTTCTTTGCAATGGTCATTGCAGGGATTTTCAGTGTTCTCTTAATAATTTCTATACCAATATTTGATCTTCATTAGCAGGAGTTAAGGTGTCCAGGGCAGGAATGCAATGGAACCGGGCACACCCACCGCGCAGCACAATGCCTTCCTCCACAGCTGCCCTTGTCATCTAATACATTTTCAACTTTTATGTTCTGAAAATAAAGTGACTTTTATAAGAACACTTAAAAAGTACATGTTGAGCCGGGCATGGTGGCGCAGGCCTGTAATCCCAGCACTCGGGAGGCTGAGGCAGGAGGATTGTTGTGAGTTCGAGACCAGCCTGAGCTACAAAATCAGCTTAAGGCCAGCCTGAACTGTATAGTGAGACCCTGTCTCAAAAAGACAGAAAAAAAAAGGTAGATGTTGAATCTGTTCTACTTTGTATAAATTCTTTTTCCTAAAACAAAAAACATGATTTTCTGTGAATTTTTTTCTGGATATTGTATATCCATATACAAATCTCAGCTGTGATTGACATGAAGTAAGTTCTTACCCTTACCCTAAACTAATAAAAATTCCAGTCAGGTTGTACTCTAGGTCAATTTGCCAATGACTGGAGGGAAATACTGAATTGAGAGGATAATAATGAAAGTGTTACTTTAAGGTTGTATTGTAAACTAAGAACCAGCATAGTTGTAGCTAAAGAATTTCTTTAGGACCTATTGTTTGCATTAATATTAGCCTGAAATCCTAAAAGGCTTCTGGTATTCCTATGAACATGATTTTGCTGAAAAACTTCCACATAGTTCCTGCTCTCCAATTTAACTAAGTGGTGTCCTTCTTTTTCCCTAGTGCCTCGAGAACTGTTCAAACTTTAAATAGAAGCATGTGAACAAGGGTCACCAGTTATCATTTCTGTTTACAGCTCCTTCAGTCCCAGAGTCAGTTGAGGCCAAGGGTGACATGTGCTAGCAAGGTCCTGGTGTGAATCCAACTGTTATGACCCAAGTGTTGCCCTTGCCCTACTGTAGAGCTTATCTTTCCTGCTTGCCGAGCCTGTTCCTTGTTTGCATTGCCCTGGTTTAGGCTGAGAGACTGTCTTGCGGTAGTTTTTAGCCAAGTTCTCTGGGTACTTAGTGTCAGTCCTCCTGCTTGGAGGGAGGAAGGTAAGGCCATGTTGCTTGCTTTGGTTTCTACAAGAATAGATGATAAATAGTATAAAGTAAAAATCAGCCAAGAAACAGAGAAGCTCATTAGTCTAGGCTTTGGAAACATCTGTGTTTTATCAAACTATAGGAGAATTGGAAGGCAAGTAAATATTTTTAGAAAAAGACTACTAAAGATGAATTATAATAGGAGTCAGAATAGGAGGCAGATTTGGGAGGGTGTTTTGGCAGAGGGGGTGTTGCTTGGCCTGGGACAAAGAGCCATCTCGTCACTGAGCTGCCACCCAGTCTGGAAGCTTTACTTTTAAAGTAAAAAAAGATTTACTTTTAAAATAAAGCTTTAATGTGAAAAATAATATTTGAAAACTAAAAGATAATAGGAAACATAAAGATAGATCTTTTGCAAAAGGAAAGAGGATCAAGAGATAGAGGGAGAGGAAGGGGGTGAAAAAGTATTAAGGTGGGTTGTATACATGGACCAGCTCCCCACCATGAATGTAACCCTGAAGTACTGCAAGCATGTACAAATAAAAGTAAAAATTAAAAAAAATAGTATTTTATGATGGTTCCTGTTCATTCTTTACATTAAAATGATTGGTATTTTTGGCAACATAATTTCTCCCAAGATATAGTAGATTAAAATTATAGATGTTTTATTTTTGTATTTGATTTTTATACTGCCAACAAAATCAAGGCAATTTTTGCCAGATTAATGGAAGGTCCCAGTTTTCTCAGGAGCCCTCAAGCCTCAGGTCATTCTCAAGGAACTGCTCATGTCACCATCCTGCCAGCCCTCCCAGTTGTGAGCTGCTCTGACCCATATTCATCAGGAACTCTGCTAACTCTGGCCGTTCTCCAGTGTCTCACTGAACTGAGCTGCTCCACGTTTGCAGTTCCGCTCTGCCTGGGCTCACTAGTGTGCAGTAATTGGCAGTGAGGAAAGTCAAGCGGGCAGCTACCTGGGAACTGTTGGTGAGTTGTCGCTTCTTGGGAACATGAGCATCTTCCCATAGTTTTTGACTTTTGGTTTGCTACTAGGCTTTGAAACTGCAGGGACACAGATTATAAGACTGTCACTCCATAACACATCCCATTATTCCACTGTCTGTATTTGAAAATTTAAGTAAATTAATATTAAGTTGGTATTTTTGAAGGCTCTGAGCAAAGAATTGCTAAGAAACTAGATGAAATGAAAGACTATTGTATCCTTTTCTACCACACTAGAAACTGGCTTGTAGAAAATTTGCAGCGTATCTGTCGATTAGTGGCTAGTGAAAAGTTGGCAAACCGTTTTTGTGGTGGCCTTTATTTTAAACATTGTTCTGTAGAACATTGAAATAGAATCCCTTCCTAATTCTTTAGGCAGAGTAGTAACACTTCAGGCAGAGTGTTGCATCATACAGTCTATTTCTCCTAAGTGACTGTCTCATTCGCTGTTTACTTAAGGCTGCCCTTGGAGCTGGCTTCTCTGACAAGACTCCTGCTCACACTGTCACCATGGCTTGCATCTCCTCAAACCAGGCCATGACCACAGGTGTGTTTCTTCTTAATTTTGTTCATAGCAGTGTCTAATTTTCCTCCTTTGTCTTTTACACCACTAAAAGTAATCTTATCCAGGTGTGGTGTTGCACGCCTGTGATCCTAGCTACCCAAGAGGATGAGGTGGGAGGATTGCATTCGACTCAAGCCAGGGCAACCTAGTAAGGCCTTTTCTCAAAATAAAACAATTAAAAAGACAGTGAATACTACAGTCGAGACCAGAATTCATTTGTAAAAATATTCACCTGAGTTCATTTGAAGCACAAGAAAGATGACAGAAACTTAACAGAAATAAGTGATAAGTACAAATCTCTTCATTTATGTTTTTTTAAAAATGTGATCACGTTATAGATTTTGATTTTTGACACATAGTTCTCAACCTTTTTGGGCCCAGCCTTAAGGAATTCCCTCCATCAGTAATGTTGCTGGCTGCAACAGGAAGACCATGTTGCTGGGTGGGTGCTTGACAGCCAGTGGCACCAGGTCGTTCTGATCTGACGATTCCTGGGAAGAGAGGTCCTGTACCTCCACCAGTGCCTGAATTGCAAATCTCTGCTTTGGATGGCACAAGTCTTTCTCTCACATTCTTCCCACATCCTTGTCAGTTCTATATATCCTAGCAACTTCTTCTGCAACATTTTGTAGCAGCAGCCCTTGGTGTGTATGCAGAAAGCTTGAAAGGACTGGTGTTCTTGCGTTATTTTAGTGAAATTGAGGCCAAGTTGGCAGCCCCACTTGTGGCAAGAAACAAATACCAGAGACAGTGACTAAGATATTCACTCTAACAACATTCGTCAGCTTCTAGGTAAAATAATGGAATACTTGTCAGTGGCCATAAAGCGGAAGAAGGGCTGCCTTTCTTCTCAAAGCTGGAATTTCTTTGCTTTGTAGTAGAAGCAAATATTCTCTATAGTGCAACTTTCTAAAAACTGATGCTGGGAACGTAATAAAATATCCACCTTCACTGGGAGTTATGCTGGTAATCCTAGCACTCAGAAGGCTGAGGCAGGAAGATCACAGGTTTGAGGCAAATGGGCAGTACATGGTGAATTCAGGGCTAATCTGGACTGCATGGTAAAAACTTGTTTCAGACAAACAAAACAAAAACAATAATATGCAAGATAGCTGGAAATGGTCATGTTGCTGTAGTCTTAAGTTACTTAAGAAAATAAGGCAAGATGATCTTGAATTCAAGGCCAGCCTTGACAGTTTAGTAAAATTTTGCCTGAAGAAAACCAAACCAAAACAAAAATCCCATAAAATTATAGGATGTCCTGATTTAGAATATAGTTTGAAGTTGGCTGTTGTAGCTCACATCTGTAATCTGGTACTCTGAGGGTTGAGGCTAGTTATCCAGGAGTAAATGATGAGACCCTGTCTTCAATAAATAAAAATATATAGTTTGAGAGTTGAACCAGTGGTTATATCCAGAAGTTGATGTCCATGTGGCTTGAGTAATATTTGTTTTCTCTCATATTGCTGAATGTTTTGGGTCATTTACAAAATTATGTTAACCCCTCTGGAAAGGCAAAATCTTTTAATTACTGAGATTGTAAAACCTGGTAATTGTTAGCAGCTTGTTAACTGAGAAGCTTAAATTTTAGTGGCTTGTTATGTTCTGCTAGATATGAACATATACTTATAACTGTGCTTTGTAGCTGTTGGCCTGATTGCTTCCGGCCAGTTTGATGTGGTCGTGGCGGGTGGTGTCGAATTAATGTCCGACGTCCCTATTCGTCACTCGAGGAAAATGAGAAAGATGATGCTTGATCTCAATAAAGCCAAGACTCTGGGCCAGAGACTGTCTTTGCTCTCTAAATTCAGACTGAATTTCCTGTCACCTGAGGTAAGACTTACGAACTTATGTAAATAAAGACCCAGAGATTTGAGTTAGATCTATCAGACATGCTCTGATAGTTGTAGATTTTCTTGGTTACAGAAGGTAATTGTTTGGTCAAGATGGAAGAAAGAAGGGGCTAGAAATTGTGACTGTTTGAGCCCCTTTTGGCAGTGTTTTGTTCACAAAGAGTTTCCTTAGTCTTATGCTTAATTGATACATGGTAAATAAATAGATTTTAACTTTTCCAGATAACATCAGACAATCCTAGGTGTTACACAGCACCTTTTAACAGCATACCTGTTCTGCTGTGTTTTCCTCCCAGCTCCCCGCAGTGGCCGAATTCTCCACCAGTGAGACCATGGGCCACTCTGCAGACCGCCTGGCTGCTGCCTTCGCAGTTTCTCGGCAGGAGCAGGATGAATATGCGCTGCGTTCTCACAGTATGGCCAAGAAGGCCCAGGATGAAGGTCTCCTTTCTGATATTGTGCCCTTCAAGGTTCCAGGTAAAATGCAAAGCTTTATGATCTTTGCTAGGGAGTTCAGAATTGTTCCTGTAGCTCCTAAAACACAAAAAATCTTACATGCATGTCTGTAAGTATGTTGATTCTGTCTGTAAAATAGTCTATATTCTTAAACATGGACTTGAGTTTCAATTTAGGTTATAACACAGGTAAACATTTTCTTGTGATTTTTTAAATTTATTTTTATTTTTTATGTATTTAGTAATGGGTCTATAGGGTCTCACTACAGAGATTGGACTTGTAGTGATCCACCTGTTTTTCAGTCTCCAAGCGCTAGGATTACAGGCATGTGCCACCAAGCCCAGCCTCATTCGCCCTTCTCCGGGGAGCGGGACTGGCATGGTAGCCCGGGCCCCTGAGTCTGCTTAAGCAGGTGCTTTAATCTGCTGAGCTATCTAGCTGGCCCTTGTGATTTTTTTTTTTTTTTTTTTTTTTTTTTTTTTGTGGAACTTGGGATTGAACTCAGGCCCTTGCACTTGCCAGGGAAGTGCTTATTCCACTTAGCTATCTCCCCGGCCCCTAGCCCTTGTGATATTTTAAAGAATATTTCTCTGGAGAAGATATATCATGCTTATAGTTCGGTAGAGTGAAAATGTTCTTGTTTTTGTAGGAAGAGATACAGTTAGCAAAGATAATGGCATCCGTCCTTCCTCAATGGAGCAGATGGCGAAACTAAAACCTGCTTTCATCAAGCCCTATGGCACAGTGACAGCCGCAAATTCTTCTTTTCTGGTAATTCTCATGTTCTTTGTGTTTAGTAATGACTTCTTATTTCTATACACTTAATATAAAAGCCTAAAATAAATCCTTGTGTATATATTATAAAGAGGCTAAAAAATAAATTTATTTGATTTGAAGAGAATGTTAAAATGATTATTTTAAAGCAATGTTGTCGCGCGCAACCTCGTCGGCAAGGAAGACGCGACAATCAGCTCTTCTTTCCGCGGTTTATTCAGGACCCCTATACAATCTTCTTCCCCTTGCCTCCCTGCTAGCTTGCTTGCCTCCCGCTTCGCCGCCACTCCTCCGCCGCTCCTCCCTGCTGCTGCTTTTAGTCTCTCTTCCCCGGGCAAGCCCGCTCCAAGCTATATACCACAAGGCGTCCAACCCTGGAGTGACACGTGGGCACAGCTGATAGGTCCAGGTACACGGAAGCAATGCCCTAGTCTTAGCCAAATGAGAAGTTGTTTGCTATGGAGAGCACTCACCCCCAGGTGGGGGTGGAAGGCGGAAGCCAGCGCTGTCTTTAAGGTGTGGCTGTGTCTTTAAGGTGTGGCTGTGTCTTTAAGGCGTGGCTATTCACAGCTCTCTACACAATGTCATGTTTTTCTCTTTTTTTTTAAAAAATAGTATAATTGATATAATCGTATGTATTGAAGTTGTACAACATCATGTTTTGAGATACCTGTAAATTATGAAATGTTATACAATCAAGCTAATTAACTTATCTATCATCTCTCATAGAATTATTTACTCTGCTTAGAAATACTTTATAATAGCACAAATCAAAAAATATTCTAAAAAAATATATTCTTAAAAAGAAAAATGTTAGCATCTCACTCCCAGAGATGATTAAAGTAAAATCTGTCCTAGATTTCTTGATATTGCCATACATTAATATAATTTTGAAATAAAAAGGTGGTAATGCCATGTGTACCGTTTTGTAGATCACTGTTTCATTTAATGGGGTTTTGTGGATACCCTTCACTTAAATAAATTCATGTTAATGTCATAATCTCTTAATGGTATTACTAACTTTTTTGTTCCCTCATTACCTACCTTTCTACTTCTTCCCCTCTTTTTGCTTCCTAGCTAGTGGTAGTTTCCCTTCTATATTCATGTCTCCATTTTTTTTTTTTTTTGTCTTTTTGAGACAGTCTCACTACACAGTTCAGGCTGGTCTTGAGCTTGCTTTGTATCCCAGGCTGGTGTCAAATTCTCAAGGATTCTCCTGCCCAGCCTTCCAAGTGCTGGGATTACAGGTGTGCCTAGCTCATATCATCCTTTTAAGAGTCCACAGATTATAGAGAAAATATGCAGTGTTTGTCTTTGAGCATGGCTTATTTCATTTATGATGATATCTAGTTCTATGTATTTTCCTGCAAATGACATAATTTTGTTCTTCCTTATGGCTGAATATGTATTTTGCATATATCCCACAATTTCTTTATCTGTACATCTGTTGATGGGCACCTGGGCTGGTTCTGTATCTTTGTTGTTGTAAATTGTGCTGTGGTAAGCATGCTTATGCAGGTTTCCCTAGAGCATGCTGACTTTAATTTTTTGGGTGTATACTCATATGGTACTCTTAGTTTTTATAAGGAAGAACCTCCATACTGATTTCTGTTGTGACTGTACTATTTACATTCCCAGCAGCTGTGGAAAAGGGTTCCTTTTTCCCCTGATCCTCACCAGCATTTCTTGTTTTCTGTATTATTCTTGATGATAGTTATTTTGATTGGGATTAGATGAAATCTTAAGTATTTTCCCCCAGTACTGACAATTGAACCCAGGGCCTTCACTGTGGGGTATATCCCCAGCCCTTTTTCAGTTTTTGAGACAGAGTCTTTTTGCTTAGTCTTTAGATTGTTTATTCTGGAGCCGGGCATGGTGGCGCATGCCTGTAATCCCAGCACTCGGGAGGCTGAGGCAAGAGAATTGTGAGTTCGAGACCAACCTGAGCTATAAAGTGAGCTTAAGGCCAGCCTGAACTGTATAGTGAGACCCTGTCTCAAAAAAAAGAGATTGTTTACTCTGAGCTTGAATTCTGCTTCAGACTCCCAGATTGCTGGAATTACAGGCATGTACCTCTATGCCAAGCTTTCAATGTACTTTGGAGTTTTGTTTCCCTAATGGCTAAAGGTGTTGAACATATTTTCATATTATACTCACTGTACTTCATGTATTTCACTTCGTGATTCTTTTAAGTAGTGTATTTGATTTATTTGCCCATTTATTGATGGGTCAATTTCAATTCTTTTGATGTTTTCCGAGTTCTTTGTATATTCTAGACATTAATCCTCTGTCAGATGATAGCTGGCAAAGACTTTGTCTGTTTCTGTAGTCTGTCTCTTTAGTCTGTTGGTTGTTTCCCTTATTTGTGCAGAAGCTTTTTAATTTAATGTAGTTTGTTGATTCTTATTGTTATTTCCAGTGCTATTGGAGTCCCATTCAGGAAGTTTTTGCCTATGCCTGTGGTTTCAAGTGTTTCCTCTTTGGCTTTGTTTTTACAGCAGTTTCAAAGCTTCAGGTCTTATTGCTGGGTCTTTGATCCATTTTGCATTAATTTTTGTACAGGCTGAAAGCTAGGGATATAGTTTCATTCTTTTATAGATGGATTTTCAATTTTCCCAGAGGCTGTCTTTTCTCTAATGTCTATTTTTGGCTTCTTTGTTGGGCTTAGTTACTTTTCTTTTGCTGAGACAAAATACCCAACATCCAAAGTTAAAGGAGGAAAGGTTTATTTAGCTCACATTTCACCAAGGTTGCAATCCATAATTGTCTGGCTTCAAGTCAGGGTGGCATTTAAGAGAGGGATCACAGAGGAGAAACAGTCTATTGCGGGCAAGAGGTGGCAAAGCAAGCAAGCAGCCATAGCAGCTTCTTTGTGCCCCTTTTGTATTCTATCTAGGATACCTGGCTTGTGCCCTTATAGTGTGTAGCACTCAGTCAGAACTATCTCACACTGATAAGAGAACTGATTTAGTAATCACATACCTTTAATTCTAGACATTTTATTCTAGACACAGCACCACACACTCTAGATCCAGCCACAGTGGCAAAAACCTTACCTATGATCTCATGAGGCTTTGGTGGGACTTCTGGACCCACGCCATAATATTTGTCAAGAATCATATGAGATGGTTGTGTTACCTGGCTTCATTCCACCAGCATTAGCATTACCTCATCAAGCCTGAGTGGTGAAGGATCTAGGTAGATGTTCATTTCCAAAGCCAAATTAGATAATAGGACCATGTGGCAGGAACTATACTCACCAGATCGCAAAGGCCTTGATTACTTCTGTGGTGTGCTACGTGTTCAGGTTAATTCAGTGTAAATCAAACACAGATCCCAGCAGAAGCAGCACATCATACATCTATGGATTTTTGGAAAAAAACATTAGTATACTATATTCACTGTGATTTTGTACAATGGCACATTGAATATATTAATTTAATCTCTTAAAAAATACATTAAGAGTCATCACCTGTATTTCCAGACTTTCTGATTGCTTTGTTGGAGCCTACATGCTTTCTTGAGCATTGCTCAGTTGTAAAACAGGGCAGAGTAGTTTCCTTTTCCTTGGAATTGTGAATTTGGGTGGGAGGTTGTTTTTTTTAAAAGTAGTAGTAAACAACTTTTCCCCTATAGTACGTCTTTGTCCCCCATTTTCTTGATTGTTATTTGGGACTAACATGTATGGAGTGTGTCCAGAGAGGGGAAACAGTAGTACTAATATTCTTATCTGCCCACCTCATTCTTTCATTGGCTTGCTTATTTTTGGTGTTTTACATGGACTGAAACCACTGAGATGCTGTGGGTAGAAAGTAGCTGAGAGACCGACACCATGCAATCAGATGATGTGCGTGCCCTGTGATGCCCCAGCCTGTTATCTGGGATACACTGGGAAACAAACAATTTTGTTCCTTCAAAATAATAACAAAGACTCAAGGCTTTTGCAGAAATGAATATAGCCTGACTGGACTGTAATCAATCATCATGTCCCCTAGCAAATAGTCAGTATGCCACTGTCAAAGAAGAAAAAGGACAGTGCTACTTGTGCATGAAGGTTATAGAACGAGCAACTTTTCCTAGGCATCTCTGGGAATGGGTCCGGCTTAGTAAAAACTATGAAAAAGCACTGGAGCAAAGAGATGAAAATCTGATTTACTGGCCCTGCTTCATTCAACACAAATGTAAGCAGAGATTCACCAAGATAACCAGTACCTTATTCGAATTAGAAAACTTACCTAAAGTGACAGAGGAAACTTATTCCTTTGAGTAAGAAGGTGGAACATAGGGAGAAAAGAAGAGAGGAAAAGGCTCAGCTGGACAGTGCCATTGAGAAGGAATTGCTGGAGAGACTGAAACAAGATACGTATGTTGACATTTACAACTTGTCCATTCATGCCTTCAACAAGGCTCTGGAACAGTAGGAAGCAGAGGGTGATTCTTCAGAGGCCGAGGAAAAAGATGATGACAATGAGGATGAGAATGAAGATGTGAGAAAAAGAGAATTCGTGGAAGATAATGAAGTGGATGAGAGTGACTAAGTGATTTTGAGGATATGGCTAAACTGGAGGCCAGTGATAATGAACATCAGTCATCCAGTAAAGAAGAATAGGCTAATTCGAAACACAAAGAGAAAACACCCCTGAAAGGAGATTTGTGCAGAAAACGAGCCTATGTAGAGATAGAGTATGAACAGGAGACAGCCGATGGCCAAGGCCAAAACCACGTGAACTCCCAGCAAATGTGATCAAGACTGAGCATCCTAAGGGTTTTCTATCTTACACATACCTCCAGTGTTTTGGTCTTTTGTATTATATTTTATACAATATTTATGTTTTTAATATTTATGCTATTTCTCTGGGGCAAGAAATACAGACTGGAGGAAACTCGTTAGGTTATGAAGGATGTTTTTATAGCTTTTGTGCTAAAGTGACAGCTTGAACCTAAGAAACTTAACAGATGAATTTGTGAAAGTGGAATGAGATTGTGGGTGTACATATTTCTAAATTTTTTAGCACTGAGTTCTTTTGTGTCCTCTTTTGCTAATTTTTCTTTTTGAGATAGGGTCTCGCTATGCAGTTCAGGCTCACTTTGTAGCCCTGGGTGGTCTCCAGCTCTCAGCAATCCTGCCTCGAATCCCTGAGTACTGGGATCATGGGAGTGTGCCCCCTCCACACTGGCTACTTAAACATCATTTAGAAGTAATAGGATTTCAGTTTTTTTTCTTGTTCCTATTTTGCTATTTCCTAATGAGTGAAAAGGAATGAGAGAAGGAAAAAACTGCCAACTTAAAATGTTTAATATAAAAATGCCTTTTTCCATTACTCCATTCAGACAATATGAGACAAAAAAGACTTTCCTCTTGGGCAATACTCTTAAATTCTGTGGTAGGGCACGCTGTCATCCTGCTGCACTTTCCTGACGCAGCTCACCACTGTGCTGTCCTCACAGCTCATGACAGTTCTGGCCAAAAGATCCTGAAACATAAAATAAACATGTACTGGTGTGTTTAAAAAAAAAAAGGAAAGAAAGTAGCTGAGAAACAGTACAGAAAATGTAAAAATAAATAAATTGAATACATAATAAGTTGTTTTAATTCATAAGTTATTTTTTGTGTCCAACACAAAAACCTTGGGATGAGTTTATTATGGATACTTGCATTTCTAAAGTTCTTTTTATGTATTTTGGTGATTATGATACTTGTTGAACAGCTCCTTTTGTGCTCCCAAATGAGTCAGTCTTTGTATTTGAATTGTGATTTAGTGATAGATACAGTGAAGTTTGTAATGAGTTAGTACACTCGGGGGCAGAAAATAGAAAAGGCTGTGGGAGAACCACAGGCAGGCCAGAGAATTTTACTCTTTTGGTTGACATTACAGACTGATGGTGCTTCTGCGATGCTGATAATGTCTGAGGACAAAGCTCTGGCCATGGGATATAAGCCAAAGGCATATTTGAGGTAAGTATGTTTTCATGTGTATTGCCTCTCAGTGTTTTATTACTGGAACTAACTTATCTGTTTTTTACCTAGGGATTTTGTGTATGTGTCCCAGGATCCAAAAGATCAGCTTTTACTGGGGTAAGTAGTAGTGTGTATTTGTGGACTTTAATCAAAAGTATTTCATTACCAATATTTATTACAGATTTTGAAGTATCTTAAGTTCTGAGTTCATAATTGGTTTGGGAGGTGGGTTTTATTTTATTTTTTGGAGATAGGGCTGTCCTTGAGCTCACTTTGTAACCTAGGCTGGTCTTGAACTAACGATCCTCCTGCCTGTATCTCCTGAATGCTGGAATTATAGGTGAGCATTACCACATCTGGCTTTTGGGAGGTGAATTTTTTTGTTTATTTATTTGTTTTTGATACAGAGTCTTGCTGCACAGTTTGGACTCATAGTGATCCCTCTGTCTCAGCTTCTCCAGTGCTGGAATTATAGGCATGTGCAATCATGCCATTTTTGGGGCTAGCGTAGATGTGGTACTGGGATTGAACTCTGGACCTTGTGCTTGCCAGGCAGGTGCTTAGACCATCGGGCTGTCTCCCTAGCTGCCTGGGAGGTGGATTTTAAAGCAAATAATAATAATAATTCTTTTTGGTATAATCATTTTATAGTTTTGAGTTATTTCCCATTTTTTCCAATATATTTTCCATTTGAAATTGTGAATACTAACTGGCTATGGTTGTACATGCATGTCGTCTCAGCGTGCTGAGGCAGGACGATTACAAATTTGAGCCCTAGTTGGTCAACCTAGTGGCTTAGCAAAACCCTAAGGATAAAAAAAAAAAAGAAAAAAAAGGAGAGGTGGGCATCTTTGAGACTGAGCTGCTGCTGGGGTTCAGTGCCCGCACCGTGCCCTCACCCGCGCCCTCGAGTTCCTGGGCGCCCAGGAAGATCACGGGTCTTCCCTGATCCCATGCAAGAATGCCAGGGGCGGCGGTCGCAACAGCAGCAGCGGCCCCGGGGTGCGTAGAGTGGATGCAACCCAGGAAGAACACTGAAGCCTGTGAACTCTGGCGGCCAGAGGTGGCATGAGGCAGTCGCTATGGTTCAGAGATGTGTGTTCCATTACAGTTTGAGAAGCTGTATTTGGAGAAGACTTTAAAGGACCTTTTCATACATGATGGCTGTCCACAGATTGTAGAAGAAAATGAAGGACATTCGTTAAAAAGCAGAAAGAAGCAGCAGAGTAGGCAATCCGCATTCCCTTCAGGTGGAGCAGATCGTCTTCTGCCAGGACCAGTGCTACAGAGATGCCCTGCAGAAGGTTAGAGAGGAGGAGGCTGAGCAAGAGAGGAAGAGCAAGGTCTCTCAGGCTTCAAAGGAAAGTGCTATGTCTGGAATGCTCCAGCACCTGACAGCCTGCTCCCTGGTGTGTGTGCTCCAAACATGTGGCTCAGATGTGAGGGGCTGAGTCATTTCCTTCAGAACTGCCATTGCATCTGGGTTTATTCAGTGCCAGGTGGCCACCCAGCTCCATGGGGGCCCCTTGGGAGCAATTCCACCTCAGCTAGACACAGGTCCTGGGGCTTAGAGGCCCCACATCAGTCTCGCAGAGGTTCCTGGGTCCAGCCCAGTGGCTTTGTCTTTTTAATCCTGGGCTTTCCTCTGAGTTTTCCATCTTCTGGGCAAGCCCCTGTCTTTAGCGCTCTCAGCCCTCAGAGGCCTTTAAAAACAGAGCTGCCTGCAATTTCCAGTATAGGTTCCTATGGTGCATTCCTGAGGTCACGTGTGTCAAGAGTTGTTTGAGACACTGATTCCTTCCTGACAGATGTGTCCGTGGACCTGCCTAGGCTTCCAAATGTCCCCTCCATGGTAGCCCCTCTTTTCTGCAAGCATTTCATCTCTTTATTTTTTATTAATTTCATTGAGAAAAAAATTGCAATGAGACAGCTTCAAAACAGGTTGGTAAGAGAGTCATCTCTTTAGTTTTAAATCCTCTCATCTATTTCCCTGGTAATGTGTAGAGCTGCACAAGATGCACAATTGGGGAATGAACACGAACTCACAAGAGGAAATCTAAGCGGGGGCCTTCTCATTGGCAAGCAACAGGGGAGAAGCACATTGGTTAACATCAAAATTCAGCACAGGACTGCATCAGTATTGGAAATCCTCAGGTGTCAAATGTGGGGCATGGAGATCTCTTGACCTTAAATAAAATGAAAGAGAAAAGAAAACAAAAGAAGTTGGTTAGAAAAGCCAAATGCAAAAATTGTAAGCAAGGGAAAATAATTGTTTTAAAAACAAGAGATGTGGGGCTGGGGAGATAGTTCAGTGGGTTAAGCGCTTCCCTGGCAAGTACAAGGGCTTGAGTTCAATCCCTGGTTTCCCCGCCCCCCCAAAATAGTATAAGTGTTTTTAGCATGAGTGATTCCTGTATTTAATATTCTTTTCTCAGTTTTTGTTAGAGACATTTTGAAACTATAAATACTTGGGATAATTTTAAGAGTAAGTCCTTAGTGTGCAAATAAGAGTAGATCAAAAGTCGCAGTGATACAGTTTCAAATCTCCAGCTTTGCTCCATCAAATAAGAAAGAAATGATGAGAGAGACACAAAAGAAAATTGTTTTGAATCCTATGTGGGTGGCTTCAGTGGTACATTGCTGACTGAGTCTTTGCAGATCAGGCTGAGTGCATTGACGGCTCTGCGTTTTGATCCTAGGAGGAATCAGCTGGGTTTTATCCTAGAAGGAATCAGCTGCACATGCACCTAGGCACCATGCCTAATATTGGCCACTAGCACAGGCCACAGGCAAAGTCTCTGCCACCACTATGAGTATGCCTGTCTCCAAAAGTTTAGAGGGCCTGAACAGCTCCTGTACTCAGGACTCCCTTAGCACTAGAGCACCCAAGGGACAAAGAGGGAGCTGCAGCAGGTGCACCCAGGGCTGGGCCAGCCACCAGCCAGCGCCAGCGTGGCTGCAGAGGTGATGACCTATAAGTCCCCTGTGGAGTATGAGCTGTGGTTCGTGAAGCCCCTCCTGGAAGTGCTTCAAGTCAGTCAGGCTGCACTGTACAGCTCAGGCAGCCCTGTAGAAGGAGGAGCAGCTAAATGTAGAGGCAGGAGCTGCAATATAGAAGTAAATCAGGGTGGTGGTTCCAGTTCCATAGAATACTGCCCTAATCACCACAGACCCTTGTATGGCTCCACTGGTCACTTTTTATTGACAAAAATTGAAAATTGTAACTATGCAAAGGAGATGGTAGAAATTCCACTCTTCTTTTATTTCTTTTTCGAATATCTATTTGTTTATGTTTTAAAGACAGTGAAAGTGGGGGAGATCACTCAGTGGAATAACTGCTTGCCTGGCAAACTCAGGGTCTTGAGTTCAATCCCTGGTACTGCACAAAAAAAAAAAAAAAAAA
>PVKA01017450.1:0-45735 GCA_004027165.1 Ctenomys sociabilis | reverse complement strand
AAAAAAAAAAAAAAAAAAAAAAAAAAAAAAAAAAAAAAAAAAAAAAAAAAAAAAAAAAAAAAAAAAAAAAAAAAAAAAAAAAAAAAAAAAAAGATTGTGAGGAGGAAGAAGGCTCCAGAGTTACTCTTTTCTGGAACTGAATGATGTATATTTAAAAAAGTAATGAGAGACATAAAACTCAAGCAGTGACCAACAATCAAAAAGTCACAAGCCAAACCAACCAAGGAAAGAAGATGAACTCTATGTTATAAAATTAAAAAATGATTGTTAAAGAAATAAACTAATCAATTTTTGCAGTATCACTAGTTCCAGACTTTGTACTTAGTAAAAATAAAAAAAGAAGTGAGTTGATAAGATTTTAGAAATTTTGATTAAAACTTTCAAATAAGAAGAGAAGTAGACTAAAGGATAAGATTGGAATAAAGTGAAGAAAAATTTTGCCTCAAGTAGAAGTCTGTAAATATAACCATCAGGTCCTGGCACAGACAATAAAGCTACTGGAGCATGATTCATAACGGAGAGCTGTTATAAACTATTATAAGTTAGGGCAAGAATATTAAAGAGGTGGGAGGTGCCCATGTGTGGGAGGAGAGGGCCTAATGGAGGTACTTGAATGTAGTCCAAGCTTCTCTTTCAACTCCTATATTTATTGTATTGATATAAAAAATTAAAGAGAAGGTGAAATAGCAATGGAGAGGAGATCTCAGGTAGTTGAGAGTGGGAGGATGTTAGAGATAATTTACTCGCTACATTAGAGCCAAAAAAAAAAAAAAAGCTGAACAGAGTTACTAATATTAAATATGGAAT
The DNA here is from genome assembly GCA_004027165.1 of Ctenomys sociabilis. Lineage (NCBI taxonomy): Eukaryota > Metazoa > Chordata > Mammalia > Rodentia > Ctenomyidae > Ctenomys > Ctenomys sociabilis. The sequence goes on along the minus strand of PVKA01017450.1, from coordinate 44,928 downwards.
ACACTAGGGCCAAAAAGTTGAAAAGAAGAAACACAGTTTATGTAATCCAACTAAAAATACATACTTAAGGAAAATATTATCTAGGAAGTAGAAGAAATATTTCAGTAGAAGATACTTTTTACTGGAGATGAATTTATTTAAAATATGAATTCAATTGAACAAATGCTAGAGAGAGGATATCACATCCTCATAGCCTGAAGTAGAGTTTGTAGAGCTAAAGAAACAGATAAAATCCAAATGGTTATTTATAGAAATGGAGAAATTTTAAGCAGAAAGAGAAGACCAGTGACAAATGAGAGTGGAAAGAATTTGGGATAGAGAATGTTAGCCAGTCTAAGGAATTCAAAGGAAAAGAGCATGTTATGTTTTCTTTTTAAATGTATCAGTTTAGTTAGGTTCTAAGTAAGAAATTTAGAACACTAATTATGGGGATACATTCTGTTTGGCAGGTAGCCCCAGACCTGAGAAACAGCTTTGATTTTTGTTAAAATGTGTGAGTCCACCACTTTCATCCACCTTATGTTGATCTGAAATCTGGTGTCTCTCTTTCGTGGTGTCGAAGGTCTTACCCTCCTGCTGTCTGGGTTTCCACAGCTTCTTGAAGTAAACACCATTGAAGTATTTGGGGATTTTCACTTTGCTGATGAAAATTTTTGTAGGGGTGTCAATGGCAAATTTCTTGTGTGTTCTTCATAGAGGAACACAATTAAGGCTAAGAGGCCCACTCACAAGTAGCAAGCCACCAGCTAACTGCTTCAGGAAGACCACTCTCTTGCCTCTGTGACACTGGGTGAGGATGATCAATATGGTGTCCGGGGTGGTGCTAGTTTGAGGTTTCTTCACATGCTGACTGAAGGGTTTCTTGCCGTGGCTCAAGAGCTTTTTGGGGCACATCTTCAGTAGGGTAGTATCTAGGCATTTTTTGAAGCTTAACCACTTGGTACCTCCATTCTTGTCCACACTGACAGGTTTTGTAATCATAGTAAAAACTTTCTCCTTTTTCTTCTCAACCTTTGATTTAACAGGTGTGTACTTTCTCTTGTACAAAGCCTTTCTGGAATGCATAGCAGATCAGGAATATGCACCAATTCCTCTAACCAGGACAGGATTTTGGCTTCAGTGTGGCTGCCCCTTCTTGGACTTGTTTGCCTTCACCTTATCATTTTTACCGGTACCACTGGAAGAATCCTACTTGGATGTGGATTTCTTCTCTTTAGTGTCTGGATTCTCAGGTTTTTCACCTCCATCTTGCAAGATGGGAAACAGAACTAAGTTTCTCTATGTTGTGGTTTGTGTCTAGATGCCCCCTCAAGTCCTCATGCAATCACAAGTGAGGCTTTTTCAGAGGTGGTTGGGAATAGAGTGTGTGATACTGAGATTAATTTATGGTGCAATGCTAGGACCAAGTGTGCCAGGATTAAAGGTGTGACTCTTAATTGCCCTAAGTAACCTGTGTAAAACATAAATGGCACAAAGAGCTGTGGTTACCCCTTCCTTGCTTTGCTGCTTTCTGTCTGCCCGGCGTTTGTCCTCTGCAGTGTCTGTCTGCCATGCCATCCTGTCTTAGAGGCAGCCGATTACAGTCTGAAACTTCTACAGAATGTGATACACACACACACACACACACACACACACACACACACACACACACACACACATAGATATAGATATATACATATATATTTCTCCCTTTAACTTTGGGTATGAAGTATTTTGTCTCCACAAGAGAAAAGTAACTAAGACAGGTTATAGCAATACTGCTGAAGAATTGATGATATAGGAACAGTTAATGCTAGCATTCTTTTTTCTTCTTTTTAATTTTTCTACTTATAAATGCAGTCACTATAATTTTCTGTACGCAGTTGTTTCATGACCATACACTTATTATTTTGGGTTCAATAAAATCAGTGAGTATGTTATTAGAGTCTCTGGTTACAGATATGCTTAGTTCTATAAGACATTGTCAAACTATCTTCCAAAGTGACTAGCATTTTTTTACATTTATTTTATTTTATTGAAGAACAAATAGTGATGAGACAGTTTCAAATCAAATTAGTAGGACAAATTCAACAATTAGTACATTGCACATTGTTTTTGTAGTGGCTTTTTGTTGTACAAGGTGTATGCATGATACTCTGTCTACAAACACTATTAGAGTAGATGTCTCTATTCAATGAATTAAGAGAATGTAGCTGTATACCTATATTTTTTTCAGAGCTGAATTATAGTACAGCTTCAATAATTAATGCTTTTTACATTGTTATCTTCCTAGTGGTTATCCATGTACAAGGAGAAGAAAGGATATCCTGTCCAAATGCTATTAGTTCAAATCTTTCTTCTCATAGAATTATGCAAAAGTACTGCATATTTATCCTAACTGTACTGTTTATACAAACACAGAATGGTTCTTCCTTTGTATCCCACTTTTTTGTTGTTTAGTCCTGTCAAAGACAGGTATTCTATTGTCATTCAATTATTATAGGTGCTTGAATTCAGGAAAACAATCCAACATAGTCCAGAAGTCCACAATAATAGTGGGTTATCTGAAGAAGTTGTTGACTAGAGTCATTTACAGCTCAGCTTATAATTATGGCCTTATTTTATATAACTCATTTTTATACTTTCATGCTGGATGGTTAAGACTGAGATAGAGCAAGACATATATAACAAAAAAATGTAACTTTTGTGTCTAATGTGGGCAGTCAAGTCCCCTCAGGGTTTATCCCATAACCCTGTACCTCACTCTGCAGATCATTTGTCAGTGTCAGCCATGTGGATGAGTCACGGCCATTGCTTGACCAGTTTTCTCTCTGTGAAAGCCTGAAAGAAAGTTTTCTCTCCATGTAACTCTCCTTAGGCACACTATAGATCATCAATCACATTCCTCTGTGGCTCCATGTTCTCCTTGATCACAAAATTTGGGGCACAACTGAGTCCCATGATGTTACAGTATAGGTTCTCCTATGTCCGGAGTCTTCACTGACCTTGAAAGACTAGGGCCAAAATGTTGGCTGACCTTGCAGCCCTTGTATTTCTCCAATTTTTGATCTGTGAACTTAGGTTGTTAACCATCCAGAAGAGAAGCTGATTAGTACCTTGCAGCATATGCAGTTCAGTTTACCCTAACTGACTAAATTCTTTTTAGTTGTTATACATTTCTATTTGTATTACTTCTTTTAACTTCTTATACTTGGGAGACTATATGATATTTGCACATATGTGTCTGGTTTATTTCACTTACAAGTGTATGTTCAAGTGGCATCTACTTCAATATAAATGCTTCAGGCTTATCATTCTTTATAGCTGAGTAATACTCCATTGTATAGAAATACCACATCTTTTTCAACCATTCCTCATGTGACAGACATCTTGGTTGTTTCCCTTCATTCTCGTTGATGCCTATTAATCTCACATTGTTCATCTTGGCATCATCTTACAGGTGATGCATTATTCTTTCCTGCATCTTGGTTCTTTTTAAGACATACTTTCTCACCTTTTCACTAACTGCATGAGCATCTTCAAGATCTGAACTGTCTTCGCTTTCACTCAAATGGTTTTGTAGACTCGTGATGGAGATTTTAAGTTCTTGTGTATCTCTTTGACTCTTCTTCATGTGATCTATTTATTTCTTGTATTTCTCATTCAAGGAATCTTCATATTTCTAATCTCCTCTATTTTTTTTTATCAATGTCTTCTTTAGAGGTAGCTATTAATTCTTTTACTGCAGAGTTTTTTCTCAATTGGTTTTCCACCATATATTTCAGTAATTGATTCTCTACCTCAGATGCTATGATTTCTTTCTTTCTTTCTTTTTTTTCTGCATTAAATTCACAGATTAATCCATGAAATTTTTGTTTAATTATCATTCATAAAGAAGCATGCAAGTAGACTTACAATTTACTTAAGTGTTTTCCCCAAATCTAATAAAACAATTCTCCTTTCCAGGAACTAAGCAGGTATTCGGGCAGCTGCTTCTTCCTCTGCATCCGCTCGGTTTGCATTTATTTCTGCAAGTGTTTGGCCAAACCGTGCCCACTCATCATTTCGGGGAATGGCAATCTGCTCTCCCATGTCATATATAACAATCTGTCCTTCAGAATCACCCACGGCAATCTCTCTTCCAGAATGGGTCCATCTTACACAATTGAGAGCAGGATTACCCTCCACAGAAATGCTGGCAGTTGGTACCTCTGTGTCATTATTGAGATTCCATAAATCTAGTCTCCCCATGCCATCCACACAGGCAAAAAGGGCTGGCTGGGTGGGTGACGACATAACATCATAAACATAGTCCGAATTATCTTCAAATGAATACAGTGGCTTATTATTCTTTGTTGTCCAAAGTTTTACTGTCCAGTCAAATGAAGATGTGACAAAAAGATGTGAGAAGTCTACTGCTCCAACAGCTGTGTGACAGTGGATACCAGTGATTGGTCCTTGGTGTCCCTCAAACATCTCACTTTTTCCAGCTTTGCTGCCAGGGCCGCATGCTGTGTACACAGAACCTTCTTCACTCCCAACAACAAAGTTGTTGACGTCTCCCACAGGGAAGGACATAGATGTCACAGCTACTGCCTTTGACTGTTTATGAACCAATTCCATGCTATCCTGTGGATGAGAAAGCATGTCCAGACTCCATGAGTAAATTTTTCCATCAGTAGAGATGCTAATCAGATTGTGTGCATTTTGTGTTCCGACAACATTTACACAATAGACGGGGTGTGTGTGTGCAGCAGCCGACAGCGGCGTTCTTTGCACTGGAGTTCTTTTGTTGCTATGGTTATCCCAAACCACAATTTGGCCTGAATATGTACCACCGACAAGATTCGGATGAAATTTCGCAAATGTAGCAGACATCACAGCTGACTGGCAGTGGAACACATTCTTTTTTTGTATTTCATATTCCATACAAGGGCCACGCCATCAGGCTCGTGAGGAGCGTCTTCATTATTATTACAGGAAGCTACAAGTAACTCTGGATACTGAGATGACCAATCCAAACAACTAACAACCCGATGCTTTGACCAACATTCATCAAAAAATTGTCGATTTAATGATAGTTTAGCACCTGCTTGAATCTCTCCTTCTTTGTCTTCCAGATCTCTCCCACTGTAGTCAAAGAAGATGTTAATTTGCTCAGAAAGAACTCTTTCTACAATTCTTGTAGAATGGTCAAAGAAACTTAAAAATTCCTCAGAGTACAAGATTTGTTGTTTCTCTTCTTCAGTCAGCTCATGAGGGGGAGCTTTATTATCATTTTCTTTATCCTTTTTAGAAACTTTCTCTTCTTCAGGCTCAGTAGGTGACTTAGGAGTCACCACATAATCTTCTTCCTCTTCATCTTCTTTGCGTTGGGCCATCGCTGGAGTCTGAGTTTCCTTGGTGTATGGGACAATTTCTCGAGGAGGAAAGTCAACTTGTGTAATTTTGGCCATTCCAAGCTTAATAGGTCCCCGTCTAGATCCCACAGCACCATCTCCAGAGTCTTGGCTTCCAGCTTCACTCGGTGTGCTCACAGATTTTGAGGATGGAGACATAGGAGGAGGGACAATAGGGGATTCTGGGGTTAGCCCCATGCTTTGAAGCAATGCTTCAGCTTCTCTTCTTCTTTTTTTTTTTTCAAGATCGGATTCTTCTTGCACAGGAGCAACAGCTTCCTTCTTCTGATCAGTTTCTTTCTTTCTTTTTTTTTTTTCTTTCTTCTTCTTTTCTCTTTTTTTCTTCTCTGATTTGGGCCAACCGCTGCTTCTTCCACCCAATTCAGCCTTTAATTCACTTTTGTCTGACATGTTTCTGACCTGTCCGGTGGCAGGATGGGGAACCGTCCTACCGCCTGCAACCTCCCGGCTAAGTCCTCAGCTTACGCCCCAAAGCCAACTCAGATGCTATGATTTCAAAGATTTCCTTTTTAATTTCAGAAATTATTTCTGCTTTGAGTTCCTCTTTAGCTTTCTATTGTTGTTTCTTTGCTCGCAACGCTGTTAATTCATACATTCCAGTTGGAATAGTGTTTTCTGCACTTGTTCTGGGTGGGCATTTGGTTTCCCCCATACATTTCTGGATTTGATTCATTACTTCAGATGCTATGTATTCGAAAATTTCCTTTTTTATTTCAGGCATTAATTCTGGTGTGAGTTTCTCTATACCTTTTTGGTATTGTTTTTTTGCTTCCGCCTTTGTTAATTCATTCATTTCAGCTGAGCTAGTGTCTTCTGCACTTATTGGTGGGCTTGAAGCCTGAGATTGCATTTTGATCCTGTCTTTGTCATTTTGTATAGCACTGACCTCTGACCTTTGGTGTAGAGCTTTGGTGGAGTTGCAACCTTAGCGTGTAATGAGATTCAGGTGCCAATCTATTAAGTTTGAGATTATCCAGTTATGCCTTGCCTGGATCTAGCTGCTGTGTTCAGTTCTTTTCTGCTGCAGTCCTTCTGCACAACTGTGAGCCTGTGGTCCCCTCTGTTGTGTCCCTGGCCCAGGGAGCTTCTGCTCTCCCACTCACTGGGCTGTTCTTGGTTAGATCAGGGGCCAGAAGAGTCACAAAACTTCTCACTCGCTCTGCAGGCTTGGGGGCAGGGGCTCCAGGGAGTTGCAGGGCAGGACGGGCTCGGTGGTAGCATTTGAATTCCTACCAGCAAAGAATGAGAATAAATTGTGTTCCACATCCTCCCTGCATGTGGTGTAGTCATTATTTTGGATTTATACTCTCCAACAGTGAATTATTTAATCTGCAATTCCTTAATGACAGATAGTGCTTAACATTTCATACTCTTATTTTCTTCATGTATATTATCTTCTTTGCTGAGGTATTTGTTCATGTTTTGTCCGTGTTTGAATTGAGTCATAAATTTCCTTTCTTTTTCTTCTTTTTTTGAAATAGGATTTTGCTTTGCAGTTCAAACTGGCCTTGAAATCACCTTGGTAGACCTGACTGGCCTCCAATTAACACTGATTGTTCGGTCTCAGCTTCATAAGTACTGGGATTGGAGGTGTGTGACTCTAGACCCAGCTTGAGCTGCTAATTTTCTAAGTGACCCAAGAATAATGGTTGATTTTTAAGTTTATTCAGATTTTTATTGTCAGGATTGAGTGGTAACTTCTACCCACTGAAGCAGAAGGTGGAAATTTATATCTGTCTTTTAAATTGGAGTGATAGTACAGAATTATCTATTGTGGAAGAGAGTCACTCATATATAGATCAGCAGTTATTTCATTTGCTTTATATTTTGTGGATCACATTGTGCTGTGGCTCCAAAATCTCCTTGATCAGAAAATTTGAGTCACAACCAAGTTACATGTGGTTACAATATAGGTTCTTCTATGTCCTGAGTCTTCACTGACCTTGAAAGGCTAGGGCCAAAATGTTGGCCATCTTTGAAGCCATTCTATTTCTCTAATTTTTGGTCTGCAAACTTAGGTTGTTAAACATATTTGAATATAATTTTAGACTTTTGAGGCTTTTCCTGAACATGTTTACCTATCTTGTCCTCCATAAATAAATGCTATTTTCTGCCTCCCTATTAAATTTTCTTAGAAATCACAACCATATTTATGATATTTGTGTGGTTTGTAGTGCTCTTAGGTTTTATTACTGATCAGACAATTTATCATTTAAATGATTTTTAAATTCAAAAAGTAATATTTTTGACAACTGATGCTTTAAACCTGTACATGCATGTGAGGTAAAATATAGGTTAATATGTATATATAATGAATAATGATAAAATTGTCAATGACGTTTTGAACCTTTAAGATATACTCAAATTGCTTGATGTCCTTCTACTTCTAATAAAAAAGTGTTTTGTGCATTTGTTCAATGTAGTTGTGGCTCATGACATATGGCATTATTCGTTATAAACACTGAAAAATACAAGAGAGATTAATATTTGAGCCCAACCTTGAAAAACCTCACTCTTTTTATTAAAATTCAATATCCTGCAGGAAGCATTAAAAACATTTATTCATGTTTTGTAGTAAGTGTGAAAATAATGAATTTTATTTGAGGAGGCACTGTAGTGGGGCATATTTACAAAGCTTAACTGTCCTGCAAGATTAGGTCATTTTTAGTTCTGCAGAAAAGAACTTCAACTCACAGGAGGCAACAGATGATGACATCTGTCCTGGTTAATAATATATGAGAAATAAAACTAGGTAAAAATGACAGTTTTGTGAATATTGAATGCACTAGGCTCCAAAGGATAGGCAAGAAGTTGGAAATGTGTCTTTGGTTTAGAAGGGCACCGCTTCCATCATAATGACCTAAAAATTAACTTTAAACCAAGAGGGCCTAAAAGATTTAAAGGATTGTGCAAATACCACAGAGCCAAATAATCAATACTCAGGCTTTACCTTGATTAGATTCTGACTGGTCTGCTCCACCCCAACTTAAAGTTGAAAGTCCAAGAGAGTACTTAGGAAGGCCAACCTCTCTCCATGGTCAGAATCATCTCTGGACTAAAGTACATCAGGTTAAATGAAAGAAATCCATCAGCGAATTTATTAATGAGTGACCAGAGAGAGGCAAAGTAAACTGAAAGCATCAGACATCAAGAAATGGAGAAAAGTAACAAAACTAGTCTCTTCCTGAAAGAAACAGAGGAAATACAAAGAAGGAAAATGCTAAGGTTTCAAGTTACAGAAACCAGCTCTTAATGAAGTGAAACCAGCTCTTACTGAAGTCAGGAAAGGATGATGAATAATAATAATAAGTGCTCTGTAAATTGTGTTTACTCTCTCTCTCTCTCTCTCTCTGTCTCTCTCTCTCTCTCTCTCTGTCTGTCTCTCTGTCTCTCTCTCTCATTTGGAGTACTTCATAGCTACTGTCTAATTAAACTTTACAACATGTCTGCCAGTGAGGAGTCAAGTGTTATTGGCCCTATCTTACAGTTAGGAAAATGTGTTCTTCTGGGTCTTGGCTCATATTGTAGTCACACATTAGGAAGGGTCTTTTGTGTCAGTGTCGTGTGCATTGTCCTTTCTTATTGAAAATATCAAGAATTTGAATAGTATTGCAAGATAATAAGAAATCTGTGTAATTCATATTTCCATATACTGAATACTCCCCCCAAATGCATGGTTTCCCCCTTTGTGTGGGAAATATCCTAGTTTTTGGTTTTGTTTTTTGGTTTTTTTGGTAGAACCCAGGATTAAAGTCAGGCCCTTGTACTTGGCAGGGAAGTGCTTATTCCACTGAGCCATCTTCCCAGCCCCTAACATCCTAGTTCTAAAGAGGATAAATTGAGGCTCTATGAGTTCCAAGAATCACTTTCCTCCACTGAGTGAAGGGCACAGCGAGCCAGGATATAAACCAGCTCTTCACCTGCAATTCACACATATTACTACAACAGAGGATGGGATTTCTGTCATATGCACTTTAAGTTTGAAAGCGTTGTGGTAGGCAAAATCAGATAGATTATCCTCCTTAACATCATGAGAAAGCTCTTCTTGATTTGACCTTGGAATCCCTCCAGCCACACATCGTGTCCTTCTTCCTTGCTGCTGGTGACGTTCAGATATCCATTGCTCAAGACAGTGCATCCCCCAGATCCTACTGACTTTTGTCCACCACGACTCAGCCTTGTATCTGCTGGATTCCTCATTTTCCCTGGGTTTCAGGTTAGGAACCACTTCTTGCAAGTCTTCAATTCTCTGTTCCTGCAAATAGATGTGGGGCCCTTCCTACCTTTCTGACTTTAGCCATTGCACCACTCTTTACCCTATTTATTGCTTCTTTTTATTTGCAGACACCACAACAGAATGGCCATTTGTTTTATCCCTGAAACCTTCTCATGTGACACAATACTAAGCGTTAGGTGTTGGCAATAGTTGGTGTTCATTAAATTCTTGTCAAATGAATGAATCCTAAGCCTTCAACATTCACATTATCCACTCCTTTCAACATGCCTCAAACCCTTACCCCTTGCCTTGGAACCAATTGTACTTGATCATCTTTCTTTGTGAAATTTGGGGACAGTCACGGCCTCTCCAGGTGTCCATGTGGAGCTATCATGGCTCATAGGAAGGTTAGGTATTCTGTAAGATGTCTTGTGCCTGAACCCTGTTGTCCTCCACCTTTACTTACCCTCTCTCAGGACGTTGATTCTGCCAAGGATCCCTGCCCAGATTATCTAAATGGCCCCCAGGTACTCTGGTTTGTGTTCTCCATTTGTCTTCAGACATTCATTACACAACTCCTTGAGAATGAGATGCTTGCTTTCTCTTCTGCGGTATCCATTGGACCTGATCCTTCAAAGAGGCTCAAGACTTGCACCTCACTTGGTATGGTTGAAGTTTGTTTTCCTCTGTGGCTCCCACTCCTTCTTCAATGGACATTTACAATTATTTTTACCCAATTTCACTGTCTTTTTCTAGTGGATTCCCACTGAAGACTACATAAAATCACCCTGTTAAAGATGCCAGCTACCACCAGAAAACTCTTCTTGCCTCTCAAATGCATCCTCCTCCAGAAGCTTCTGCTCTGTACTTTTCTGTTGGGGGAGGATTAATTTACCCTGAGTTTGAGAGGTTCCTTTGGATAAACTCTGAATGATTGTACACGAATAAGTTTATGGTGTGGTTGTTGTTGATATTCATAGTGAAGATAACAAACAAACATGACTCATGGCCTCCCTTTTTGGGCTGCTTTGTCATTTTCTAGTAATCAGAGTAGCCAAAGCTTCAAAATTTGTCATTTAGGGGAAGACAAAATTCCCAGAAACTCAGCAGTCACAGTCGAGTAAAGTATACTTAACAACATGTATCCTTTACATAATGTACTAGCATTATTCATAAGGGGAAGAAAGTCTACGAAAACAGTGCTGAAAAGAAATGAATATTTTAAAAGAAACTTGCCTCAACATGTAAAATAAAATTGTGAATGTTAAAACATTTTATTACTCTCTATCTTTTAACTGAAATGATGATGCTGTCCTCTTTTAATAACTGTTTTAATCTATTCCTTCAACAATAATTTGCTGAGTCCCTATTGTGTGTTAGGAATATCTTTAATGTTATATAAAATGAAACTCTTAAAAGACTAGTGAATCCAAACACTTATAAAGCTCACCTCTACAGAATGTTTTTCTTTTTTCTTTTTTTTATCCAAACTGTCAGTGGCTACAAATTATGCTGCTACAAGTTATCTTGCTTTGACATTTCTAACTAATTTCTCTAAATATTCTCTGCTGCCCAGTGGTCACCTTCTTTGTGGTAATGCAGTATCTCCTTTTTCCACTTTCATTTCTGGTTATGCCACTGCGGGGCATTAATATATGTATCAGAAGATTTCTTTTGATATCAGAAATTCTTCTCTGAGTGGTATGGAGTGGACAGCTCAGGTATTTTTCCAACACGAGGGGGAGGAGATGGGTTTTTTGGAGACAGTCCTGAATCTGATATTCATCAAAAGTTCTTAACAGAAGCAGGAACAAACTTTAAAACTCCTCTATGGAAAATAGCAGCGTTCTGAAAACAGGAGTTGAGTTTTGAGTTTTAAAGTGCTGAAGCATTTAGAAAAACTTAGAATTAGACCTCTTCTGGTGAGCTCAGGGAGAAATAGGATGGCTTTTCCTCCACATTTGATTTGTTAGAAACCAAATCCAAGGAGATTTTATAGCCTTTTAGTACTCATAAGCCCTTTCATTTTATCCCTGTTTTATAGTCCTGCTTTCTGAGACCAGAATGCACAAGGGAGATCTGCCAGACACCTGAATTCATCCTTTCCATTTGTGCCTGTTGACAGGAACCCATTCAGTTGTCAGCTGCCACTTCCTGAAAGGAGGAAGAGCTGTGACTTCTGAATATCAGAGGGTAACCAGAGAATATAAAGACTTTGGAAAGACCAGGGGTCAAATCCACACACCTTTTCCTTGCCTTAGAATACATTTTTGTCAGATATGATTTCCTTTTTTGAAAAAAGGGGAGATAAGAGCATGCATTTTACAGGTTGCTAAAGAGAGCAAGGCACAATACACATGATATAATCTTTGCTATGTGTACCTCCACTTAGAAGCCTGTAAAATGGAGCTAATACTGGTATCTACTTCATAGGGACTCTGTAAGTGTTGGGGAAGTGTTTATTCCACTGAGCCATCTCCTTGGCCCCTAACGCTGTAAGTGTTAAGTGATTTAGTGAATGTGAAGTGGCCAGAATAACACCTGGCATATAATAAACCTCTGCAAATATTCTTGCAACTAGTACTGGTAGATTTAAAGACTCACACAGTATCTGCTGTATGACAGATGTCAACATATACAGTATAATCCTACCCCTCATCTGTTTTAAGTAAGGGATTTTGGTTTAGAATTATTTTATTGTTTTTAAGATTATGTCGTACAGAGCACATTGTCTGCCTTGTGTTATGCACATGCTGATGGTCTTAGAAGGATGAGTGAGTTCCACACTGGTTCATGGCACTGGCACTTCACTGAACCCAGTCTGTCCAAGGCAGAACATTCATTAACCTTCAAATTACTCAAACATTTTATTTTTGCTTCACATTCTTATTTGTGGATTTTACCAGTTCTGGGCACTTGAGAACAAATTTGACCCTCATATAAACTATGCCATCATAGTTGTATTGCCAGCAGGGTTACAAAGGACTGCACAGCTAAAAGGAAGAAACTCTGAACTCTGTCAAAATAGCCAAAATTATCACCATTAGAGCCATAGCATTAGTACTAAGATGATTAGAAAACATATTAGTCATCATAAGATGTAGAATTATGGTTCACAAGCATATCTTCAACCTTTGGCAATGTTTCCTTCTACTGGCTTTCATTGAGTTCCCAGGGAATGGGACATAGGGTAGCAAAGTTTTGATACGGAAGAGAGGACGATGTCCTGGAAAAACAGACAGAAGTGAAATAACATTGATTGCTAGAGAAGATCTGAATAGGAGCATAAATGGAGCCTTGGAACTGAAGAATATGAAATAGAGGCAGGAAAATGTCAATACAGACAGCTTTTGAAAACTTGGTGTGGTTCTGTTTGGGCTGGTTAATTACATCAGTCACAGAATCTACTCAGTTGGGATCAGCTAACATGCTATTCTGTATTCCACCCTCAGCAAGTGAAGGCAGAAAACTTAGCCAATTTTGATAAAATGAGATACTATCTCCTGGATTACTCTAATGCTTTTGTACTGAGTCCTCAGTAGTTTTCATAGATCCTAAGTTCAGGCATCCTGCAAAGAAATCAGGAAAGGCAAGAAAAGGAAAGGAAAGGAAAGGAAGAGAGAAAGAAAAGAAATAAGTCTAATTGAGAGGGCTTTCATTTGTCTTTAGGGTAAAGCATGAATGCAGAAACTCTACTTGGGCTTGACCGAGCATGGGTGTTTTGCTCCCACTTACTGGGCTTTGATCCTGGTCCATGCCCTGGAGGATGGGTGCTCATAAACTCATCTTGTTTCATCCTCACAAGAGGTCTGGGATTGGTAGTCTTTGTGCTGACCTCCCTAGGGTTACGTAGCACTATGTGCCTAGCTCCCAGATGTGCCTGATCATAATGGCCTGGAGCTGTTTTTTAAAGTCACAGTGAAATCATTGGCTAGGTGTAGCCAGAGAATATTGGTCAGTAACTGGGGTTGGAAGAATGGAAATATTTGGAGAAAATATTGTGGAGGTTTTCATGCATTGAATAAGACACTAAATAGGGAAGGCTCGGTTAGAGAGTATGCAGTTATTCCTCACCAGGACCAAAGGAAATAATTGACAGGATGAATGGTTGAGAATTTTTACAGAAATGGTACACTATGGGCTGATCTGTGTATTTGCCTCCTTCACTTATATGTGGACAATATAATGAGTTTGGTGATAAGGGCTACAAAAGGATGATTGAAGTTAAATGAGATCTTGAGGTGGATTTGTAGGACTGCAGCTGAGAAAAGAAAGTGATTTCATGTGAGGAAGGCTGCCATCTTCAAGCCAAAACGATCACTTGCAAGGAATCCAAACCAGCTGGTTCTCTGGTACTGCAGTTCCCAAATACTAGAAACTGTGAAAATTAATTTCTTCTGGGGCCTGGGAGATAACTCAGTAGAATAAGCACTTCCCTGGCAAGTGCAAGGGTATGCGTTCAATCCCTGGTTTCACCCAAAAAAAAAAAAAATCTGCTTTTTAAGTCTCTTAGTCTGTACTATTTTGTTACAGCAGCCTGTCCTGTGTAAGCCATTTGAGCCTTCATAAGCAAGGGAGACAGACAATATTCCATGAATTGGACATCCTCTAAATGTGAGGAAACAAAGAAGCCAGAAGTTAAAGAGGCAGTGGCTAGAAAAATTGAGAGAGCTCTAATGAGTAATAGATCCTGAATGTAGCTTTACTGGTAGCATGAGTAACTCAAGTTGGGGAGGACAATAAATGAAGAGTTCAAGACGTCACTTGAATTCTCAGTATGAAACACTGAGAATTTCTGAAAATTCTGAGAAAAGAAGAAACAAGTCAGAAGCAAAAGCTATTGTGTCTAATTTCTATCTACATTTCACAAGCTTTAAGAAATATTTCATGCCTTATTCTCTCCAAGACAAGATGTAGTAGTGGAAACATTGGCAGTTATTTCATTTTGGGATTCTACATTGCTGTGTGTTATGGTTTGTGTCTAGTTGTCCCTCTAAAGCTTTGTGCAGTTATGGGCCAGACTTCTAGAGCTTGTGGTTAATTCATGAGCCAGGGCTGGGATTATGGGTATGAATGCTGCTGGGATTATGGGATATTCAAGCTATTCCAAAGCTGGGGAGGATAGCTTGAATGTAACATAAGCGAGACAGACTTGGTCTCTGCACCATTACTCCTCCCTTTTCCTCTTGCTGTTTTGCTGCTTTGTGCTGCCATGAACTGCTGCCCTGTACCATGAGCCAGTCTGTCTTGGAGCCAGGTGGGTATGGACTGAAACCTCTACAAAGTGGGAGCTAAGTGAACATTTCCTTCCTGAAGTTGGAGTGTTGGGTATTTTGTCCCACCAACAAGAGAAAAGTAATTAGGACACCAGTTACATAGGTTCCTATGATGATCACAGCCAAAATTATTACACCAAATAAGACTGAAGTCACCTTTCATGTACTCGAGAGGAAGGAAAAATGACACTATTTAGATAGACAAATTTATAGGAAGATCTGATATCTTATCTATTACAAAGCAGTGACCTAATGCTTTCTTATCTATTACTAATAAAAGTTGTTTCCTTTTATTCAGTCATTTTTAAACTGAGGATGAATGAGTAGCATATTCCCCCCCTCCTGGGAACTAAGTTGGCTTTGTTTCCTTTACTGCAATTCAACTGCAAGTTTTTATCCACTCAGTTAAAAAAGTGCATATTTGTATGTGCAATGTGTTCTTTATTTTTTCAGGATGTACAAAATAGACAGTATGGAGTTTCACAAAAATATTAATAGTATATGCAGAAATAATAGACTATTTTTATTATTCCTTTTTATTTAAAAATATGCAGAACATTAGAAAACATACAGAATTTCAAAAAACAGATGATAGGAATTCAACAGTGGTGTTTTTTTTTTTCTTAAATCTTTTATTTTTACTTTTTTTTCCATTTATTTTTATTTTATTGAAATACAAATGTCAATCAGACAGTTTCAAAACACCATAACCATACAGAGTCGATGAAATAATACATTGCAAACTGTTTTCATAACGTTTTGGTATTGTACAAGGTGCATACATGATATTATATTTACAGGTTTTTACATAGCTAGATTATATCAAAGATTCAATAATTATTTACCTAGTGGATGACCATAGCACTAAAAGTCGACATAATATCCTGTCCCACCACCAACAGTGCAGATCTTGCCTCTCATAGAATTATGTAGAAGCACAGCGTTATCTATCCGAACTGTACTGTCTATACACACACAGGATGATTTTTTCTTTCTACAACCCTTCCTTTGTCTACACCTGTCAAAAGTGGGCACTCCGTTGACATTCAACTACCTTAGGTACTTGAACTCGACACCACAATTCAACATGGTATTGGCAACAAAATAGACCTGAGGATCAGTGGAATAGATTAGAATATGCAGAGGCATCTATGAAAACACTCAGCCATCTTATCTTCGACAAAGGGGCTACACAAGCTCACTGGGAGAAAGATAGCCTCTTTAACAAATGGTGCTGGAAAACATGGCTTTCAACAATGGTTGTTATATTGCATCTTATTGTCAAAGGAGTTTAGTTGTTTGAATTGCCAAATATAAACATGCAAAGTTAGTAAAGAAATTGAACATTAACTGTGCCTTTTAATAAACCAGTAGAAATTAGTTGTATCCTTCTTTTTTTTTCTTCTTTCCCTCATCCCCGTTCATTTTTTCCTTTTGAGCAGTTTCTTTCCCTTTCACAATGCCTATTGTACTTTCAGATTTTATTTACTGTTTCAGTTTCTTACACTAAGGAGACAATGTGATGTTTACCCATATGGGTCAGATTTATTTCACTTATGAGTAGTCTCCATTTGTATCTATTTACCTATAAAAGCCTCAAGATTTCTTTCTTTCTTTATTTATTTGGTATGGGATCTTCTACACAGCTCATATTGATCCTTCTGTCTCAGCCTCACCAGTACCTGGATTGCAAGTCTGTGCCACCATGCCTAGTTCTGGCACAGCATGTGGTACTGGAGATCGAACTCTGGACCTTGCACTTGCCAGGAAGGTGATTAGACAACCGAGGTATCTCCCCCACCAGAGTTCTCTTTATAGCTGAGTAATAAAGCATTGTACAAAAATGCTAGATCTTTATGTATCCATTATTCAGTTGATGTACATTTTGGTTGTTTCCTAACAAATTGCACTGCTATAAACATGGATATACATATCTCCTTGTGGCATGATGCCTTCAGTTCTCAAAAACATACCCAGGAAGGGAATGGTTGGATTGAATAGGAACTCTAATTTTAGTTTTCTGAGGAATCTCCACACTGATTTCCGCAGTGGTTGGGTCAGCCTGCACGCCCACCAACTGTGGAAAAGGGTTCTTGTTTTTGTACCCCAGGCCTGCTAGCATTTGTTATTAGTTGATTTCTTGATGATGGCCATTCTTTCTGGGTTGAGATGGAATCTCTATATTGTTTTACTCTGCATTTCTCAAATAATCAGTGATGTTGAACATTTTTTATATATTTATTTACCATTTGTATTTCTTTACCTGTGACATGTTTATCTCAGACGCCCTTTTTTGGGATTGGGGTTTTGTATGTTCTAGATAGGGGTCCTTTGTTTGAGGGACAATTGGATAAAATTTGTTACTAATTCATGGGTTTTCTTTTCACCCTCTTGGTAATTTTGTTTTAATGTGCAAAAACTTTTCAATAAGATAGATTCCAGTTACTGGTTCTTTGAAATATTTCTGGTGCAGTTTGGTTTTGTTCATGAACTCTGCCTATCCCTATGTCTAAGATTTTTACTAACTTTCTCTGCAAGTAGATTTAGTATTACTGTTTTAATACTTTGATCCATTTTGATTTTATTCTAATACATGGTGATACACAGGAGTGTAGTTTTAGTATTTGGTATGGGGAAAACCAGTTTATCCAGAACAATTTATTACCTTGATGATTTGCTGCATTGTATTTGCTAGCACTTTATTGAGAAATTTTGCATTTGTGTTTATTAGTGAGATTGGTTTGCAGTTCTTTTTTTTATTAGATCTTTCTCTGGTTTGGTGATGAGAGCAATACTTGCCTTCAGGAATAAGTTTGGGAGAATTGCTTCCCTTTCTATTTCACTAATGAGTTTGAGAAGAGTTGCATTATACCTTATATAAATTTCTTGTAGAATTCAGCTACAAATCCATCACATCCTAGGCTTTTCTTTGTTGGCAAGGTTTTTTTTTTAAATATATTTTAATGTTCTGAGTTTCTATAAGATATATAGTGATTTTACCCTTTTCATTCCTTATTGCATGAATTTAAATTTTTCTTCCCTTTTTTAGATAAGGTAGGCTAGGGGCTTATCAATTTTATTTTATTTTTTCAAAGAACCAATTCTTCAGTCCATTCATTCTTTGTATTGTTTTAGTCTCCGTTGCATTAATTTCTGCTTTGATCTTTATAATTTCCAACATTCTTTGGACTTTGGGCTTCACTTGCTTTTAGGTTTCTAGAGGTTTGAGATGTGACATAAGGTTGCTTATTTGTGCATTCTGTTTTCTTAATGTGAGAATTTACTAATATAAATTTCTTTTTGAGGACTGCTTTCATTGTGTCCCACAGCTTGTGATGTGTTTCATCTGCATTTTCATTTAATTGTAACTATTGTTTAATTTCTTATTTAGTTTCATCTGTGTCCCGTTGGTTGCTCAGGAGAGTTTTATTTAAATTGCATGTGTTTATGGAATTTTTGTGATTTCTTTTGTCAGTAATTTCCCATTTCATTGCACTGTGGTACAATAATATGCAAGAAATACTTTAAAATCTTTTGAATTTACTGAAACAAGTTCTATGGTGTATGCTATGGTCTATTTTAGAGAATTTCCTATGTGTAGCTGAGAAGAAGGTGTATTCTAATGCTGTTTGGTGGAATGTTCTATAAGGCTATAAGGTCTATTAAGTAAATCTGTTCCCAAGTTTGTTTTATTTCTCTTATTTCATTTCTGATATTTATTCTGTTGCAACTGTGTTATTGCTTGTTTCACTTTCATATCTGTTAAATTTTTCTTATATGGTTGGTGTTCCTACATTTGGTATATATATTTTGGTATATATATATATATAACTGTTATCTCTTCCTCTGTAGTTTTCCCCTAATGAATATATAGTGAACTTCTTTATCTCTTTTGATCATTCTTCATTTGATGTTCACATCATAAACAATCAGAATAGCTACTCCCACTTTTTTTCTAAATTTCTATAACATGGAGTATTGTTTTGTATCCTTTTCCTTTCAGTCTATGAATTTCCTTTTCAGTTAAATGTATTTCTTTGATACAGCATACTTTTGGACTTTGTTTCTTGATCCATTCTGCCAGACTGTTTCATTTCTTTGATGAATTCAACTAAGGCCTTTTACTGGTTATTATGGTTACGTATTAGCTTAGTTTTCTCATGTTATTCTCCTACTGTTGGTTCCTTAATTTTATCCTCTGTTCAAATGCTAGCTGTAGTTGGTGGTTCCTTTCTATTGTTGTTCTTAGAATTGTGGTTATTCTTATTTCTGTATAGAATATATTTCAGTATTTCTGTACACTTCATTTTGTGGTCATTAATTTCTTCAATTATTCTTTGTCATGGAAGTAGATCATTTCTCTATTAATTTTTAAAAATAGGGCACATCAATTTGGGTTGGAAGTTGTTTTCTTTATTATTATTATTATTATTATTATTATTATTATTGAAGAACAAATAGCAATGAGACAGTCTCAAGAAAAATTAACAGCACAGCTTCAATAAAGCAATACATTGCAAAATGTTTTTGTAATGTTTTGGCGTCGTAAAAGGTGCACACATAATATTATACTTAAAGACATTATTATAGCCGATATCTCTAATCAGTGAATGAAGAGAGTGTAGCTATATACTTATCTTATTTTTTATAGCTGAATTATAGCATAGATTCAAAATTAATACTTTCTACCTTGTTATCGCCCTAGTGTTTATCCATACTACTAGAAGCTAACATAATATCCTGTACAACCACTATTGGTGCAAATCTTGCTTCTCATAGAATTATGCAGAGGCATGGCATATTTATCCTAACTGTACTGTTTATATACACACATCATGATTATTCCTTTGTATACCCCCTTTTTTTGTCTAAACCTGTCCAAGATGAGAACTTCATTGTCATTAAACCAATTTAGGTTTAATGAACTAGGCGAAACAATCCAACACAGTCCAGCATTCCACAATAATAGTGAGTTATCCAAAGAAGTTATTGACCATAGCCATTTACAGCTCAACTTATTATTATGGCTGCACTTTATATACGTCATTTTTATACTTTTCTGCTGGATAGTTAAGACAGAGATAGATCAAGACCTACATACCAAAAGATGTAGCTTTTGTTTCTGATGAGGTCAGTGAAGTCCACTCAGGATTTATTTTGTTATCCTGTAACTTACTCTATAGATCCTTTGTCTGTGTCATCCATGCAAATGATTCATTGTCAATGCTTGACCAGTTTGCTCTCAATGAGAGCCTGAGAGAAAGTTTTCTCTCAATGTGACACTCCCCAGGCACACTATAGATCACCAGTTTCTTCCTTCTGTGGCTCCATAATTTCCTTGGTCAGAAAATTTGGGGCAAAACTGTTTCATGATGACACATTACAGGCTCTTCTATGTCCTGAGTCTTTGCTGACCTTGAAAGGCTAGGGCCAAAATGTTGTCTGGCCTTGCAGCTCTTCTATTTCTTCAATTTTGATCTGTGAATGTAGGTTGTTAACCATCCAAAAGATAAGCTAACTAGTACCATTCATGCATTGGTCGTTCAGTATGCCCTAACTATCTGACTCAATTCTTTTTAGGTGTTGTTGTACATTTCTATTTGTATTTCTTCTTTTCACTTCTTATGCTAGGGAGACTATATGATATTTGCACATGTGTGTCTGGTTTATGTCACTTACAAGTATATATTCAAGTGGCATCCACTTTAATATACATGCTTCAAGTTCATCATTCTTTATAGCTATGTAATACTCCATTATACAGAAATACCACATCTTTTTCAACCATTGCTCATGTGACAGACATCTTGGTTGTTTCCAAGATTTTGCTATAACAAATTGTGCTGCTATAAACACAGGTACACATATACCACTATGATATAATGTTTTCAGTTCCTCTGGGAACATTCCCAGTAGGGGGATAGCCGGCTTGAATGGGATTTCTAGTCCTACTCTTTTGAGGAGTCTCCACACATCTCCACAATGGTTTTACCAGTCTACATTCCCACCAGCAGTGGAGAAATGTTCCCTTTTCCCCACAACCTCTCCAATATTTGTTATTGGTTGATTTCCTCATGCTGGCCATTCTTTCTGGAGTGAGATGGTATCTCAGTGTTGTTTTTATTTGCATTTCATGGATGATTAGCAATGTGGAGCACTTTTCATATATTTATTCGCTTCTTTAATTTCGTCTTCTGAGAAGTGTGTATTCACCTCAGATGCCCATTTCTGAATTGGGTCTTTAAATTTGAGAGCCCTGTTATATCTTAGTTCCATATATATTCTAGACAGCAGATTTTGTCTGATTGTTTATTAGTTAGGATTTTTTTCAAATTTTGTGGATTGTCTTTTCACTTTGTTGACAATTTCTTTTGACGTGCAGAAACTCCTCAAGAAGAGTTGATACCAGTTGTCGATTCTTTCAAGTGTTTCCTGTGCAAATATATGTTTGCTCATGAACTCTTTACCTCCCCATATGTCTTCAAGAGTTCCTCCTACTTTCTCTTCCAGGAGATTGAGTGTTTCTGTTTAATGTTTAGATCTTTACTCCATTTTGACTTTAGCTTAGTGCCTGGTGATAGAGCTGGGTCATGTTTTAGTTTTTGGCATGTAGAAAGCCAGTTTTTCCAGCACCATTTGTTAAAGAGGTGACCTTTCTTCCAGTAAGTGTGTTTGGGCCCTTTGTTGAAGATCAGATGGCTGAGTGTGTTTGCAGAGGCCTCTGCATCTTCTCATCTATTCCATTGATCCTCAGGTCTATTTTGTTACTAATACCATGTTGATTTTTATCACAGTGTCTTTGTAGCATGATTTCAAGTCAGGAATTGTGATGCCTCCTGCCTTATCTTTGTTGGCCAGGATTGCCTTTGCTATTCTAGGCTTTATGGGGTTTTAAATGAATTTTGAGAGTGATTTGTCTAGGTCTGGGAGGTATGTTGGTGGCAGTTTGATAAGGATTGCATTATATCTGTACAGAAATTTTGGGAGTATGGCCATCTTCAAGATGTTGGTTCTTCCTATCCAGGAGCATGGAATATCTTTCCATTATCTGAAATCCTCTATTTTCCTTGAAAAGGTCTTTGACTTCCTGGGTTAAGTGAATTCCATGGTATTTCATTTTCTACAGTGCTGTTGTAAAAGGTATTGTTTCTATAGTTTTCCTCTCAGGGTGTTTGTTATTTGCGTAGAGGAATGCTATTGACTTTTGAGTACTCATTTTGTATTCTGCTATCATACTGAGTTTTCGTATCAGTTCTAGTTAGGTACTTGGTGTAATTTTTTGGGTCTTCCAAGTAAAGGATGATGCCATCCGCAAATAGTGATAATTTAACTTCTTCTTTACCTATTCTTATTTATTTTATTTCTCCCTCTTTTCTGAAGGCTGTGGCTAATGATTCCAAAACAATATTGAATAGGAAGGGTGATAGAGGACATCCTTGTCTTATACCTGATTTTAGAATAAATGATTTCAGATTTTCCCCATTTAGGATTATATGAGCTTTTGGGTTGTCATAGATAGCTTTTATCAAGTTAAGGTAGAATACATCTATTCCAATTCTCTTTAGGACTTTGAACATGATTGAGTGTTAGACTTTGTCAAAAGCTTTTTCTGCATCAATTGAGATGATCATGTGTTTTGTAGATTTCAGTCTATTAATATAATGTTTTACATTTATTGGTTTTTGAATATTGAACCATCCTTGTATCCCTGGGATGAATCCTATGTGGTCATGTGTATGATCTTCTTGATGATTTGCTATATTCTATTTGCTAGGATCTTATTGAGTATTTTTGCATCTATATTCATGAGGGAGATTGGTCTGTAGTTCTCCTTTTTAGTTTTGTCTTTCCCTGGTTTTGGAATCAGTATAATACTTGCCTCCAGAAATGATTTTGGGAGGACTGTTTCCTTTTCAATTTTATTGAAGAGTTTGAGGAGTGTAGATGATAAATTTGTATCATCTTATATTTCTTGTAGAAGTCAGCCATGAATCCATCAGGACCTGGACTTTTCTTTGTCAGTAGGCTTTTTATTATATATCGTATTTTGTTGGTCATTTTTGGAAAATGACCTGTGTGCAGCTGAAAAAAAAATGTGTAATCAGCTGTGTTTGAGTGGAACAATCTGTGTATGTCAACCAGGTCCATTTGTTCAAAGATGCCGTTCAGTTCTGCTACTTCCTTACTAATTTTTTGTCTGGTTGATCTATCTTTTTGAGATAAGGGTGTGTTGAGGTCTCCTGTTAAGATTATGTTATTAGATATTAGGTTTTTCATGTCCATTAAGATTTGTCTTACATAGTTGGGTGCTCCTGTGTTTGGTGCATTGATATTTATGAGTGTTACCTCTTCCTCTTGAATTTTTCCCTTGACCAATATATAGTGGCCTTTGTCTCATTTGATCATTCTTGGTTTGAAGTTGAGACTGTCTGAGAACAGAATTGCTACTCCTGCTTTTTTCTGAGGTGCTGGGCCTGTAATATTTTTTTCCATTCTTTGATTTTGAGCCTATGAATGTCCTTTTGAGTGAAGTGTATTTCTTGTATACAGCATATTGTTGGATTTTGTTTCCTAATCCACTGTGCCAGTCTATTTCTCTTAATTGGTTAATTGAATCCATTTACATTGATGGTTATAATTGAAATGCGTTGACTTATGTTTGTCATAATAGTTACCTGGTGTTGTTTACTCCTGTGTACCCTGTGTTTAATTGTCTGTCCTGTTTAGTAGCTTCATTCCATTCTCATTCGTGGAGTTCTGGTCATTGTGGTCTTTCTCTAGAATATCTTTTAGCAGCCTGTGAAGGGATGGCTTTGTCATCATGAAATTCTTTAGTTCTTCTTTGTCATGGAAGTATTTCAGTTCTCCATCAAACTTGAAAGAGAGTTTTGCAGGGTATAATAGTCTGGGCTGGAATTTGCTTTTGTGCAGGACTTGAAGAACTCTGCTCCATGCTCTCCTTGCCTTCATGGTTTGTGAAGAGAAGTTGACTGTAATTCTGATGGATTTTCCTTTGAAGGTGATCTGCTTCTTTTCTTTAGCAGCTTTCAGTATATTATTTTTGTCTGGGGTTTCTGGGATCTTGACTCGATGTGTTTTTAGTTGGGTTGAAGTAATTTGGTGTTCTGTATGCTTTGGTGACCTGAATGTTGGATTGTGTCCTTATATTTGGGAAGTTTTCTCTGATTACTTCTCCCCAAGTTCTTTTTATGTCATTTGTATTGACTCCATTCTCACTGATGCCAATTAATCTCACATTGTTCATCTTGGCGTCAACTTGCATGAGATGGATTATTTTTTCCTGCACTCTCATTGTTTTTAAGAGATCCTTTCTCACCTTTTCACTAGCTGCACCAGCATCTTCAAGATCTGAAACTCTGTCTTCACTTTCACTCAAATGGTTTTGTAGACTTGTGATTGATATTTTTAGTTCTTCTATATCTCTGTGAGTCTGTTTTATGCATTCTACTTCTTTTCTGTATTGCTCATTCAAGGAATCCATCATATTTCTGATCTCCTCAAATTTTTATCCATGTCTTCTTTAGTGATAGTTATTAATTCTTTTTCTGCAGAGTTTCTTCCAAGTTGGGTTTCCTCAATATATTTCTGGACTTCTTTCTGTATTTCAGATGCTATTATTTCAAAGAATTCTTTTTTTTCAAAGAATTCTGTTTTGATTTTGGAAATTATTTCTGCTTTGAATTCCTCATGACCTTTCTGCTGTTGTTTCCTTGCCTCAGATGCTGTTACTTCATACATTTCAGCTGGAATTTTGCTCTTTGCACTTGTTCTGAGTGAGCATTGCTTTTCCCCCTGATGTTTCTAGATTTGATTCTTTATTTCAGATAGTATGTGTTCAGATATTTCTTTTTTAGTTCGGGAATTACTTCTCATCTGATTTCCTCTATACCTTTCTGCTGTTGTTCCTTTGCTTCATATCTCTTAATTCTTTCATTTCAGTTGTGCTAGTGTCCTCTGCACTTACTGGTGGACTTGATGCCTGAGAATGCATTTTCTTCCTTGTCTTTGTCATTTTCTATAGCACTGACCTCTGACCTTTGGTGTAGAGCTTTGGTGCAGCTATAACCTTAGCGTGTAATGAGATTTGGGTGCCAGTCTATTAATTTTGAGATTATCCAGTTATGCCTGGCCTGGATCCAGCTGTTGTGTTCAGTTCCTTTTTATTTATTTATTTATTTTTTGAGACAGAGTCTCACTATGCAGTTCAGGCTGGCCTTAAGCTCACTTTGTAGGTCAGGCTGGTCTCGAACTCACAACAATCCTCCTATCTCAGCCTCCCAAGTGCTGGGATTACTAGTATGCACCACCACGCCCTGCAGCTCCTGTGATTCCTCTTTGTTAGTTCCTCGCTGAGCTGCATTGTGTCTGGGGCCAAGGGATATAATCCGGATCGCTGGGAAAGGGGATTGCTTGAAAAGGTCCCTCCTCCAAGGCGGGCCTGACACTCTCACTCACCAGCTGTGCTGTGCTGCCTCTGGGGCCCCTGGATGGAATTGGGATTGCTGGGAAAGGTGATTACTGGGAAAGGTCCCTCTGACGTGTCGGGCCTGGAGCTCTCATTCACCAGCTGGGCTGCGCTGGCTCTCGGTAATTGTTTTCTGTTAGGACTTAAAATACTTTATTGTAAGCTCTTCTTGACTTGATGGTTTGTGTTGATAAACTTGCCATATTTCTAATGGCCTTTCTTTGAAAAGTGATGTGTTTCTTTTCTCTAACAGCTCTTAGTATTCTGCTGTTTTGTTGACTTTCTGGATCTTGATTATTGTGTGTGAATGTAAATTTATTTTGATTATGGCTAATTGAGGTTCTGTATATCTCATTTAACTGTATGCCAGATTCTTTTCCCATGCTTTGAAATTTTCTGCTACTACATCTGAAAATATCTTTTTATGTCATTCATGTTGACTTTTACTTTTTGCTGACACCTATCAGTCTTATATTGTTTTTCTTTGCATTATCTTGCAGTTACTGAATTGGTATTTTCAGAGTTATTATTTTTAAGAGATGTTTTGTTTCAGGATCATTAGCTGAATTGCTGTCCTCAAGATCTGAAAGTCTATGTTCAGTTTTGTTCAAGTGGTTATGTCCGCTTTCAACACTACATTTTTTTACATGTTATGCACTTTATTATTATTCATTTTAATGAGGAGAAAGATAACATAGCTATGAAACAGTTTCAGAACATGTTAGTAGGACAGTTACAATAAATACATATTGTCTTCATAGTAGTTATTCAGAGGACAAGATGCATACATGGTATCTTGTCTAAACAATATTAATACAAATATATCTTCTCAGTGAACTAAGAAAAAGTAGTTGTATATCTGTCTTATTTTGTGTATACATATATATATATATATAGATACTTTCCATAAAAAAATGTTTCTTTATTTATATCCCTCTTTTTAGTTTTGTCTTGTCAGAGATGGCTGCTCCATTGCAGTTAGAGAAGCTGTATTCGGAGAAGTCTTTAATTTCTTGGTTATCTATTTTATTCTGTTTCATACATTGTAATTTTTTCCAGTATTGTTTATTCTAAGTTTCTATCATTTTTCTATTTTTCTCTATTTTTTATCTATCTCTTCCTTAGATATGCTGCTATTCTTTCGTTTGGGTTGCCTTTTTTAAACTGGATAGATTATTTCTGATCTCATTTCTTCTATAGCTTACTGAATAGTTTATTTACATCAGTTATTATCAGTTCAGCATTTTCAGGTGTGTGACTTCCAAATTTTTTTATGTTAATGTCTCTTGGACATGTTCAGGTTATGCTGGCTGTCAGAGATTGC
This sequence comes from Ctenomys sociabilis, assembly GCA_004027165.1. Taxonomy (NCBI): domain Eukaryota; kingdom Metazoa; phylum Chordata; class Mammalia; order Rodentia; family Ctenomyidae; genus Ctenomys; species Ctenomys sociabilis. Next base: position 18,227 of record PVKA01017450.1, on the reverse strand, counting down.
ATTTTGCTCCTTCACTCTCATATTTTCTGTTTCATGTTTTTTCTATTTTCTTCTCTTCAGTGAGCCTTCTGAGTTTTGGCAGTAGCTAGCTATATCACTAATATCATGGCTTCTCCAAGAATATTTTTTACTTCTCTGGCCTGTATCACATGGGTTAGGAAGCTGTGCCTAAGACATGTGAACCACCATGTCTGGAGGAACTCAGGGATATGTTCCCTGAGTAGGAGGTTCTTGATTTGTGTTTGTCCCAACATCCTACTTTACCAGTTAACTGAGAGTGGGATGTTGGTTTCTGTTTGGCTCAGTCCCCCCTCTTTTGATGGAATGCTGTGGTGAGATTATTACACCAGAGTTTCTCAATGTTATCATATGAGGAAGAATGCATGATTACAAGTTATGACAACCTTGCTACCATAGTACAATTATCAAGAAGCACAATTTAGAAACTGAGCTTTAGACTATAAGAGCAAAGTCCATAGTTATAGAATTCAACTGGTGAGTTTGTATGGAAAGCATTTCCACTTGTTAGAATAGATTTACCTCGGTTCCTCCAGACACGATGGCTGAAATATCTTGAGCTCTGCTTCTCAACCCAAGTGGTATATGCCAGGTATCAGGGTTCTGCTAGACTGAGGCTCTCAAGGCTCACTGTTGCTCCCATAATGGCGCTGTTGTAGGCATGGGCTTTCTCCCCTCCCACGCAGCTCACTGAAGCTCTTAAGTTTCCCCAGGGTGCATCACTGTTCTCATAACTTTTTTCTTAACCGTATTCTAGATTTTTCTTTTTCTTTTTCCATAATGCCAATCTGTTATTTTATAAAAGTAAAGGACATGTAATATGGAATAATAATGTGACTTCAATAATACTTTTATTAGGACAGCATCATGAGTTCAGATATTGGGCAAAGATGAACTGAAACATATTTAGAGCAATTGTTGGGTTAAAAACTGCTCCTTCAGGACAACATTACTTATGGAAAGAGTCAATAAATGTCAATTGCTATACAGACCTAATTTGGATGAAAAATTTCTGGAGAATGAGACATCTTTGCTAGCAGTGTGTATCAGTCAGGTTTCACTAGAGAAACAGATATAACACAAGATATACATATGTTTAAAAGATTACAATTTTGGCTTATCATGCTCAACCACAGAGTCGGATAAGGAAGTATGTGGACGTGTCTGCATTCTGGAGACCAAAGGATTCAGTCCAAGGTCTGGAGTTCACAGCAGTGTCCCCTGCAAGTCCTTATCAGGAGGCCAACAGGTCTGTGAGAGAATACTGACAAAACTCGCATGAGAGCCAAAGAATCTACTCTGGAAATCTGAAGAGTTCCATGCTGAAGTCAAACAGTCTGTACCAGAATCCAGAAAACCAAGACCAAACTGAAGGTAAAGACTGGAGGTCCTCCAAAGAACCAGAAAACTTTCCCACCTCATTTCACTTTTAGTGTATGCAGCCTACCCACCCTGGTGTGTGTGCAAATTCCTTGTGCAGGATGTTTACAAAGTAAGGACACTGCCACCCTATTGAGTCACTTAGTTAACCTTCTAAATTTCTCAAGTTGATGCAGTGTATCAACCATAACAATCCACCCTTTGTCAACTTGGCAACCAGACATGTTTTTTTTAAAACCTGTTTCCAGATACAAAAGTACGTTTATAAATATACCTAACAAGTTACAACTATCCAGCACACAAACGCAAATTTATTAATGCTCTTTCCCATAATAGGAAGTAAGTTTTACTTGGGTGCTGATTATTTTCATGATTTCATAACTTGAGCATTATATTATAACTTAAGAATCATTAAGAACCTGTATTATCTACCAGCATTATATCACATTAGAACCACATTAGCAGAGAAATTATACAGTTACAATCCTTTATGCTGTAGATCATAATAGGATCATAGCTGGTGTTTAGAACTATCTTCTTCCACTATCCATTTTGTTTTCTCTTGGCCCTCAGCAAGAACCTCTACAAGTCTTGATAAAGCATTCTATATGTCTGTGAATGGTAGTTTTGGCAGTAGCATTACATGCAGAGATGGCAAATCCATATCCAGAATATGTATCTATGCCAGCGAGGAGAAACCAGTCTCTTCTATGATGGAAGTGGTCCAATCTAATCAAACTGCCACCAGATCTCTGATTGATCACTCTGGGCAACGATGTGCACATTGGTAATTCAGAGTTGGTGTCTTCTGCTGAGCATATTGGACATTCAATAGTGTCTGTAGCCAGATCAGCCTTGAGGAGTGGGCTGTGCCCACACATAACCTCTATGTTGCTGTGCCCACACATAACCTCCATCCCTGCCACCATGGCCACTCTGCTCATTTGCTCTTAACATGATGCATTGTCTCACTCATTTAGGCTTTGATGCATCTCTGCTAACTCAGGTACTTAACATTACATCTAAACCAGTGATCCTCAGTACTGTGGATTCAGTTGTGTCTATAGAATCTTTCCTTAATATGCTGTGGTCCTAACCCATGGTGACTGGGAATATGAGTTATCTATTTAGATGTAAGCAAGATTATGATGGGGTAGTTATTATGAGTCCTCACCCAGTAGAATAGTTTCCTTGTCATAAGAAAAGAAGAAGAAAAAGACACAGATACACAGGAGAATGTTCCCTGGTGAAGGAGATGGAGATGAAGGTGCTACAAGCCATACCAGGGATCCTTGGTGAATCACCCAGAGCTAGGGGGGAGGCCAGAAAGGAATCTCTCTTCCTGTTTCAGTGGGAGCATGGCACCACCAGCACTACAGTTTTGGGCTGATACCCTTTGGAACTGTGAAGAAATACATTTCTGTCATTTTCTGCCACCCAGTATGTGGTATTCTATTATGGCATTCCTAGAAAATTAATATTCTGTGAAATTATAGCCACTTGTTTAGAGCCCTGAATATTGATTTTAATACAAAGTATTATTATCTATCTCTGTTGAAAAGTTGGATACATGCAAAGGTTCTCACGTGAGCTGGGAGTGTGCTGCAGATATTACTAGTGTTGCTGTAAGTTGCTACATAGATCTAAAGATTTAGAATAAAATTGGGTAAACATAAGCTCTAGGTACAAAAGCAGCTGACCAAAGAATGACACTAAATGGAAGAAAACTTCCCAAATAAAAATAAAGGTAAACTCAAATCACATTACTACCCTATGTAAATAAAAAGTGTTGAATCTACAGAAGAGGGAACCTAAGTAGTGTGGGGAAACACCTAGACTCAGAGAGGAAGCATTTGATCATTGGCAGGAGCTGTGGTAAGTGAAAGATTCCAGCTGTCATTGGGTCCAATATGACAAATGGCCTCTATCACCTGCATGATTCCTCTCCAGTGGCTAGTTGCTGCCAGAGGACTGTGTCAGAAAGGATTCACAAATGATTTCAGAACTTGTGGAAGGAATGCTGGGATGGATTATTAATGCTGGTCATAGACACTTCTGGAGATGCCCATAAAAGAGATGCAAACTATTTAAAGGCTGTTGGGAGTTTCTTAAGTGGCTTAATGACAAGTATCCTCTAGAAAAAACTTAAGCACTCTTTGAAGCTTCTGAAAAAACTTGGAAACATTCATGCTTGGAGCTGTTTTACAACTATAATATATAAGTAAGTGAAATAGTTAAGTATCATCTCCTGAGTGTGTTAAAGAAAATAAACACTTTAAAGGTAATTCCTTAGAGCTTTTTTGGTATTTGAGTTTATTTAGATTCTGCTTATATTTTTAAAGTGAAGGTTAATGGTCCATGTTAATCATTTTTGGCAGTAGATATTCAAGTAGTTTTATTTTTCTCCAAGATCAACTATATAGAATAAAGAAGCTTGTGGTGTCATTTTTGATGCTATTGACCATGACTATGGGAAGGCAGCCTGGAACACAAGACTGGTTTATTCACTGCCAAAATGTGGTGGTGGTATGTCAGCATTTTTATTATGTTTGATTATGATACTGAATAGGAAGAAATAAAAAAGCCCTGCTGATTCGGGCCTTATGCATGTAAGCCCAAAGGCAGGTGCCTATAGAGAGAGTGAATCCCAGCTCAGCAAGGGGAAGAAAGAGGCTCCCAGGTTAGAGGGAGCACAAGGCATACCAGCTCCCATGTCTCAAATCCTGCACGGAGTCAGGTTTGCATCACAGTCTGGTAGAAGCTGTGTGGCTTTGCTGAAGGGTTGCAACCCTACCTTCATCCTTATTCCTTTTTTATGGGTTAAATGAAAAAGCAACTCTGTCAGCACTATCAGAATGACTGCATGCTACAGAGTTAGCTAAGTGTCAAATATTTATAATAATGGAATAAGCCAGTTATCCAGTCCCTGAAGACTGAAAAATATATGGAGCTTCACGTGTAACAAACTTCAGAGAGGACATCCCTAGTCCTAAATAATCATTTTTGGGCAACTCAGAAAACTCTTAAGAACCTTCTTTTTATAGATCACATTTCTGTGAAAAAAGGTAAGACATTCTCTACTAGCCTTGTCTGTGTAGAAGGACCACAGTTTCTGCTCCATTGGTGTATGACTTCCTACTGTGATTTGTTTTGGTCAATGGTATGAGAGCGGACAGGACACATGACATTACTGAGCATGACCTCTGAGACCTGTCATTGACAGTGCAACCCTTTTCCTTGTCTTAGTATTGACATATCCCAAGGGTGCCTCCTTCAGACTTTGTCCCTAAATGAAGGAGGAATGGAGTGGAGCTATGGCCAGCATGTGATGCAAGAGAGAATTGTGTGTTGTAGTAAGTTGTTCAAACATTGGGTTTGTTTGCAGCACAACCTAACAAAAATTTTTTGTAGCATCATTCTAGAAGGGCACATACTGCCTGATGTAGAGACAGTCACCTCTGGTGCCAAGCAGAGGTAGAACCAAAAGGCTAAAAGTTCAAATTTGAGGAGTTAGGCCCAAATTGATTCTAAGAATGAAACAGGGGCAGTAATCAGGAGGTAGATCTCAAACTGGGAAAATAGTAATGATGAAAATGATAGGAAGACACAATGCTAGTGCTATTAATAAAAGAATAATGCTGGACTTATCTGTGTGTGTGTGTGTGTGTGTGTGTGAGAGAGAGAGAGAGAGAGAGAGAGAGAGAGAGAGAGAGAGAGAGAGAGAGAGAGAGAGAGAGAGAGAGAGAGAGAGAGAATAACGAACTTTGGGCAAGTGGGTCATGGAAGATTTTAGAGTTGTTTGGCTTAGGAGTGTTTCTTTACATTGACTTGGATGACAAATCGGGTAGTACTTCCTTGACAGAATGAAAGGATTTTGTTATTCAAGACTATAAACATGAAAGAAGACGAGGTAGAGGAAAACTTATGCCATGCTCTAGGGACCCCTCTAGACCCAGCCCAAATTTAGACACAGTGAGTGTGTAGAGAACTTTCACAATCCTCTGGGCCCTCTAGACCTAGCCCAGGACCAGCGTGTGCGTGAGAACTTCCATCATGCTCTCAGGACCCCTCCAGACAAGGTAGAAATGCTATAGGAAGAAAATATGAAAAAGGAACCAACATGGAGGGGGAATGGGATTCAAGTCAAGCACTTAGCCATGAGAAACAAAATCCAGACAGGAGCACGATCTCTAGAAAACTGGGCTATCAAAAGCCAAGCAGAACTAGGAAAAAAACTGAATCATATGTAATGCAGGGAGATATCCATTTATTTTTCCCTCCAGGAAATGGCTTGGGGCCTGGACTGGTTCAGAAGCTACAGGATGAGTTTAACTGGTTCGATTTGTGTATATTTTTAGGGCAGAAAGAATTACCATATTTTGACATTTGATAAGATAAGAGAATGGGCCAACCATTATCTCCATTTTTTAACAGGTGTAATGAATCAAACTAAGTTAAACAAGTTTTCTCTCTCTGATTATAGATAACCTTCCCAAAACTACAGGGATTCTGAGTATATAATGCAAGATGGTAGATGGAAATAATTGTTTTTTCTACACTCTACAGATTTCTATAGCCAAATAATGCATCCTATCAAATGAATGGTCAGTGTTGTTTTTTTTTTTTAACATATGAGTCTCTTTATATTTCAGCAGCAACAAGACCATATTACTGAGCTAGTCAATGTATATATTGGCTTCTTCCATGAAGGATAAATGAATTTCAAAGAAAATGATGTGGAAGAGATTAAGGGCAAGCCTGTGGATGGGGGTATGCCTGCTGTATCTAGGGGATAGAGACTTTTCCATATTTATATCTTTCCCTCCCAATTTTTCCTGTGGACAAGGTGATGAACTGTTTTAGATCACTCTAGGGAAAAATTCTAGGGATGAGGAAGAATCAAGAGTAATAGCTGAACCCTTAGTTCATAATAACAGTCAACCACAGGCTACCCAGGGGAATCTTGAACCATGCTTCTTGATGAATTAAAAAGTCAAAAGTGAGGTTGGAAAAGATGTTTCCCAAGAGAGGAAGATGTTTAATATTTTTTTTTTTATCACAAAAGATGCAACAGAGTAGGAAAGTTAAAGGACAGGGTAAGAGTATATTTTTTCCTACTGTCTTCTTCACAGTGATAACCAGACTCCTTTCTGGAGCGTCATTAAGGCCCTGCATTTTAATTTATAAATCATGTCCTCATTCTACTTACCAAGCTTCCCATAGCTCTGTGGAGGTTAGCACAGGCATGCTCACTAGAACTGCCCACTTCTTTGCTAAAGTTGCTCTCTTCAAAGGCAAGTTTTTGATCCAACGTACAACAGCTTCTTTTCCTTCCTCTTCAAGTTGATGCATCACTACTCTAATATTTTACCTAATTTTCTATAAGGAAACAGCCACCCCATAAGGCTAATAGCTCCCACAGTAAGCCTTATTCCCCATCACAGCTTTATTTCAAGTGGTTCCCTCTGTAAGTCAGGACTCTCTGGCAAAACACACTCCATGGAATATGGCTGGGTCTACCTTGCTCACTACTGAATTCCTAGCACCTCAGGTACTAGTTGCACATTTATGAAACTTGAGAGAATGGAAGCTTGGATAAGTCAGATCTTAGTTTTAGGTAGGTGAAGTCTGGTCTTGTAGACGCTGTTAGCTAGCACACTTTCCTGTCAAGTCTCCCTAGGAGTGATCTGTAAAACTAGTTCTGAACTTAGCTTCCCACTTGCCCTTGGGTAGAGCTGGATAGCACGTACTAGTTCTGCAGATTCTTAATTTATATTAATGTGGAAATGGTTATAAGAGTCATGTAGGTGCCAATAATCATATATTCATTGGGCTGCTTTTACTTTTATTTTTGTTCTTTAAACTGATAAACTTTTCTATTTTTCATGAATACATGAAGTTGTGACACATGTGTACATTGTGGAGTGGCTAGATTAAGTCAGTCAACATTCATATCACCTATTTGTCATAACACATGTTGATCATTTTTGTGTTCATCTTTAAATTTTTAATGAATAGCTTGTTAATGAAATAAATGATCTGAACAAAATGAATAAGATCGAAAAATATTGCTGTTGGTGGCAGCGGTAAGCAGGACTAGCATCATTCCTGACAGTTTCCAAAGATTTTAGGAAGATAATTTTTAGCATTTTCATGAGGCTTCCCTGTTTCTCTTTTTTTCTTAGTTTAAGTTTGCCATATATGTTGTTTGCATTCCTCACATGGAACAAGTACATGCACACATCTTCCTTTGCTTTCTCATTCTTCTTTCCTCAGTTGACTGGCCCCCTTCATCTCTTGTTTTAATGTATTTAGTACAGGGTCTCCAGGGTCTTACTACACAGATCAGACTCAGCGATCCTCCTGTTCTCAGTCTCCCAAGCACTGGGATTATCCCCTTCATCTCTTGATACTCTCTTCATTTGAGAAAGATCTATCTCCTTATTCCCTATTATCTTGTTTTTTTATTTTGTTGTTTACTCATAAAATTGATTTCTCATGCAAAAGAAAGCATGTGATATTTGAGCTTGTCTGTCTGATTCCTTCCAGGAGCACTGAAATAGAACAGGATGGAAATAATGGTAGAGACTCTGTCATCCCTGGCTCTGATGAACTCTATTGTTTATCCATTCTGATAGGTATGAAGTGCGATCTCACTGTGGCTTTACCTTGCATTTCCCCAGTGTCAGATACTGTTGAGCACTTTCTCATATGCTTATTTTTCTTTAGCACATTTTACTGTGGGGGATTTCTCATCATCTGTTTGGATTATTGTTTTTACTGTTTAATTTTGATAGCTCTTTACATACTTTGGATAGTAGTCCTTTGTGATATTCTGTTTTTAAACATCATTTTATTGAGAAAGAAATAGCAATGAGATAGTTTCAAAACAGGTTAGTAGGATAGTTACAATAATTGATACATTGCATATTGTCTTCATAGTAGTTATTCATAGTACAAGATGCAGGCATGATATCTTGTCTAAACACTATCAGTACAAGTCTTTCTTCTCATTGCACTAAGAAAAAGTAGCTGTATATCTATCCTAATGAATATGTATGTATATATATATATATATATATATATATATATATATATATATATATATGAAGGACCACTTTGTAGTGAACTTTGGAAGATAAGGGGAAAAGATACTTAGGGAGCTTTTGTTCCAAATAAGTCACTTTTAATGGTATGATTAAAATAATATTAGTCACAATATAGCTAATGTACACTTCAGTTAACTGATCCATTGAATTAGTTCCTATTTTGAAAAACTTGAAAAGCACAACATTAACCACAGGATAAGCCTTCCATCTTTCAAAACAAATCTCCCATGTTTTATGAAATTTATAGCCAATCTTTAAATAAAATTTATTAGTCAATTTTTTCCCACGATCCTCCCAGAACTTTATGAGGATGCTGGACTCCTATCCCTTACTATTTTTACTGTTCTTGCCAAAGAGAACCTCCTTCTTTCCAATCATCTTTCTGTTTTAAAGTGAGTTCCAGTGGTTCTCTACGGGGCTTAGGGCAAGTGGAGAGGGGATGGAAAGGGAGGAAGGTGGGGCTGGGTAGGAGTTTTGTTAACATAGATATAGGTTGCGGATTATTAACAAGGTGTTGGCCAGGGATTGTTTTCTTCATTTGGTTTCTGTTGTTAGAACAGAGTACCATACATTAAGCAATTTACAAAAACTGGAAATTTATTTCTCATGGTTTTCTTTTAGGTTTTAGGTTATTCTTTTTTTTTTTTTTTTAATTGAAGAACAAATAGCAATGAGACAGTTTCAAGACAAACTAACAGTACATCTCATGGTTTTGGTCCCAGAAATTTATTGAACAAGACATAGAAAATTACAGTGCCTGGCAAGGGTCTGGTCTCTGTAGCCAAGAGGACATCTCAAAGGCTGTGTCCATAGGAGACAAGGAGCACTACCCTCATCAGGGAACAGGATGTGGTGGTGGAACTGGCCCTGGAGGAAGAGCACCAGTCCCACCGCGAATCATGGAGCCTGCATTGCCCAACTCCCCCTCTGGTCTCCTGGTTCCTAGCATTGTTACAGTTGAAATTGTATTTCAACATGAGGTTTGGGGAGGAAAAATTGATCCAGACCATAGCAGGAGGTGCTGAACCAAAATTTTGTCTGGAAGACTCATTGGTGGAATGGCATTGATGTTGCTGGAGATTGTCTTAAACACCTTAATTTAGAGCAGTGGTGCATATCCGTAATCCCAGCATTGGAACTGAGGCAGGAGGAACACAAGTTAGCATCCAGCCTGCACTGGGGAGTTAGCTAAGTATGAAGGCCCTGGGTTCAATCTTCAGCCCACACACACACACCCTTGTTTTGTGAGAAATAATGATATGTCCTAAAGTTTGCAGCTCTTTCTCACCTTCCCTTTTCCTTCCTAGATGCTAAGTCCTGCACATGTGGCACAGCTGTAGAGTCCGCTCTGCCCATAGCTGTATGGTCTCTGTTCATTAGTTACTGCAAAATCTCGCTGGCTTCTGATTTCTTCTCGACAGCTTCACCTGCCCCAGTAGCTGAAGAGGCAGGGTGCAGTCTGAGCTCATTTGGTCTTTGTTTTCCTTTTCTACCATAGAGGTGGACAGTATGTATTTTGCCACTCTTGCCTCACAAGGCCCATTGCCCTTAGCAGGGTAGACTGACTCTGCTTCTTTTCCACAAAGTTGAAAGGTGACAATTCCCTCCACCCTTGATCTTCTGTGTGGAAGATGTGCATGGCCAATAGATGCAGGGCTAATGGTGCAGCAGGTCCAGATTGCTGTCCTTCTAAAGCATCTCCCTCATGACTTTCCCTCCCACTGGGAGCTAATATGGGGAGTTACTGCCCTACTCTGCTCCATTATTGCAATAACCGGGGGCTCTGGCAGCATCCATAACTGGCTAAATGATGAATTTTATGATGCTTTTAGACACAAATTTATCTTTTATAATTTTACTACATATTCTTCCCTCCTTCCCTTATTCTAGTCAATACACCTTTCCCTTTAAGCGGAGACATAAGTCTGCCATTTAATAAAACCCCAATAATGATCCTTCTTGAAAGGACAAGAGCTAATAATCACTCCACGCTTAACATTCTAGTCACATGACAGTGGAAGAGAATAAATCAGTTAAAACAGCAAGATGCGGCACAACTAATTTTCATGTAAAAGGGGGATGATTGCTTTTTTTTTGAAAACCATTGTGATTTTTTAAAAGCTGTTAAAGCCCAAACATCCTTGTCTATCAGTTTATGAATTATTAATAAAAAAAGAAGAAGAAAGAGGCTTTCTCTTTCTAAATATCATCTCCTAAGCCACCATGGCCTGAAGAGGCTCACACTGATTCCTGATTTACATAGTCCCAGTTGGAAGTTAATGAAGACTGCCGAGCCACCTTTCAACATGCAGATAAACCTTCATGTATTTAAAAGCAGGGAATCTGTGCTTGTTCCTGGCAAATTATTCATCTAAGATCTGAAGTTTCTGACACCGCCTGCGTCAGATAAACTGTCACCCAAATTGCAAACTAATTAGTGATTCAAACATTTTCGAGCTGATTGATGACAGAATAATTTACGCTTGTTTCTCAGTTTCCAGCTGGCACGGGCTGCTGACGGGAGCCCTAATTAACGCGAGTACCATCGGTCATGTTCTGCCAAGGCAGCACATACAATTAAAAGGCAGTTTAAATGGAATATCACATTAAAAAGGCTGGGAAATGCAAATGTGAGGAAACAGCGCTTTAGGAAGAAATGACAACAAAAACCCACAAACCAAAACAGAATGGAAAAAAGACTTTTTTTTTTTTTTTAAATGGAGAAGTAAATTGTACACTGCATTGAATATTTAACAAAAAGACAACCAAGTGAAGCCAGACTGGGCATGCTAAATATTTCTGTATTTAAGGAGTTTTTATTGAGATGAGTGTTTACTTCTCTTTTTAGTGCAGACAGTTTGGATAATCACCTTTTAAATATTGTATGTTCTGGAGGAGAGGGTGCTCTTCTCCCTCCAGAGCAGTGCTTGGGTAGTGGCATTTGACAGGCTTCCTGGCTTGTTCTGGGTTCACACTTTTTTTCCTCTTGTTTGAGCCAAAGTTGCTTTTGGTTGATGGCTGTGGTTTTGGTTGTCTTTTTGTTTTGTTTTGTTTTGTTTTGAGTCAGAATCTCACAATGTAGCTCAGGCGGGCCTTGAGCTCACTATGTAACCCAGGCTGGTCTTGAACACTCAGCGATCTTCTTGCTTCAGCTTCCCAGCTGGCACTGGCTTATACAGATCTCTTTTAACACTTCAGTCTATCCAACAGCCCTGACACTGAGAACGGTCATCCATTATTCGTGCTACTCCTTACTTAACCTTTACTTTATATTTTTTGAGCGCTATTAGGCTCCTGACAAAACCAAGCATACGGTATGTTCTGTATGCTGCCTCAGCGCAGCCTTCACCCACTGCCAATGTTCCATGACCTTTCTACCATCTCCAGAGTCTTGCCTTCTTCAGAAGTTCTGATAGCTGCTGCGATTAGGTCACACAGAGCCTTTTCTGACTAGCCCCTTTGACTTACCAGCATGCGCTGAAGTGTTTTTGGTGTCTTCATGACTCGATTGCTCACTCCTTGATAGTGCTGAATACCCATCCTTTGTCTGGGTGCACCGCTGCTTCTTTACCCACATCTTGCTTGCTTTCATATTTTGACAGTTGTGAGCACTATGGACATCTGTGAGCAGGATTTTTGTGTGGACCTAAGTTTTCAGCTTCCTTTGGGTAGATCCTGCAGTCTGACTGCTGCACTGTGTCTTTCCTTGTCAGCATGTGCACACGCTTTTCTCCCTGAGGCCGCAGTCTGCTCGAGGACAAGAAACACATCTTTCATCCCTTTGAATTTCCTGCCTAGCTTGGATTACATTTTACACAGAATAATAATAATACAAGATTGTGTTGTAGTTTCTGGGCTATAAGTGTCTTTGTATCTTCTTCCTTCTTTCTCATGTTCTGTGAAGATTCATATAACCAGGATTCCTAGTTAATGTTCCTCTATGTGTATAACAAGGCCCACTGTGACACATACTAAAGGTACAATGAGTACTTTTTTCTTTCTTTTATCTTTTTTTGATAGAAGACAAAAATCAGAGGTTAACTAAATTGTTTATGACCACATTGCCAGACAGTGAGAGAACAATCTAGAATCACTAGATTCTTTCTCATTGGAGGCTTGCAGACTTCCCTTAGAGCCCAACACCTATTAAGTGGCAAAAGCAGTGATGGAAATCACACCTCGAGATTTGGACTACTCTATTATCCATTGTGGTATGTACACCAAACATGTCTTTCTTCATGCACAGAGTTTGATTCAAGAAAGAACTCTCTGCAATTCAGAAGACATTCATTGTACAAATAATGGATGGATTTTTCTTTTCTAGACATAGAGCTTGGCTTTGCAGACACTGTTGTATACAAGTCTAGAGTCCTTCCCTATGAGCCTTGAGTCTGGAGGGACGGACAGACATCATATTTTAAAGCTGATTGTGGAATAATTGCAATTGTTGTAGGTAGTGAGATGGGAAATATGCAATGATAAGGGGATGTGTAGGTAGAAGGTGTTTAGCTCACTCTGGGAGATGCACTCTGAGAAAGAGACTGTGCTGTGTGAGGGTTGAGAGAGTGCACATAGTGGTAGGAGCCCGCTGCAGCCCTTGAGCTATTCTGGCTGGCTCTTGGGTACCTCTATGTTCAGATATAATGGAAGGAAACAAATGTCACAGGAGAAGAGAGGGTGTTGCTTAATCATGGATTGGCATCTCAAGGTATTCGTGGGTTTTGATGATTACAGCAGTTATGTCCTAGGGAGCAAGGAGTTAAACGTTTACTAGAGGTCCACAGATCATTTCTCTTCTTCAAAACTCCAAGGAAAGAGCATAAATCATAAGAATAAGATACCTAAGATAATTGTGCCACTAATTTTTATTGTTTTATTGAAAGGAACAGTTAGTACTTACATTTTGGGGGGCAATTTTACACTCATATCTGCCAATCTGAACAATTACTTTGAAGACAATAATATGCAATAGAGTAAGCATTATTGAATTCCTATCATCTTGTTTTTTGAAAGTCTGTATTATTGCTAACGTATTATTATTATTTTTTATTCTCTTTAAAATAAAAAAATATAAAAAAGAAAAAGAAAATAAAAGAACTGGCTTCTCGTGGGGGACACAACCTACACAGGCAGGAAATGCAGGGTCTTCTGAGCATCACGTGCCGTGGCCCGCACAACATCCTACTGTGGGCAGACATCCGCGAACACTGCAATGGGGAAGGGGGCTGAATGGTACATACATACATGCTTCATGGTGGGAATTATTCCCAATGAGTATATCGTTAGATGATTTCATTACTGTGCAACTAGAGGGTAATTATACCACCTAAGAAGGCTACAATATGTATTCAACATATATATATATATATATATATATATATATATATATATATATATATATATATATATTCAACATAAATATATAAGCATATATTCAAGCATACAGAAAAGACCAAAATAAAACTATGATAAGCAGATATCTACTTGTCAGCCACTCAGGACTCATTTGAAGTACTTAATTTGCCATACTTAATTTCAGCCATTCTGTTTTACAGAAAGCACCATGACCTTACAGCTCAGATGCAGCTGTGCTGTGCTCCTTCTCCTCACTTCTCATAGGATAAATGTCATCTGAAGTCGGTCTGCATGCTGTATTAACTTTTAATTTATTTTGATCTTACTTGTATTTAAAACTTTACCACACACTGTCTATCAAAATGTAATTTTACGTATTTAAAAATTTTACACAAATCGTATGCTACTGTGTAATCTACTAGCAATTGCTTTGTAATTCACCATCATGTTTTTGGATTTATCCAGGCAAGTGTACTTAATTTGTTCTCATTCTTATGTACTTTTATGAATATGAGTTGTTTCTTTTTCAGTTATGTAGTCTGCTCCTGCAGGCTGCTTCCTTCTTCTTTCAACAGTGAACATCTTTGGACGGTCTCCTTATGAACATGGGGAACACACAGGCAATTCTCTCAGGGACATTTCTAGAAACGGGGCTGCCGGATAATAAAACATACACATTTGCAGAGTCACGCTGATGAGGAATGACCACATTGTTTCACAGAATGCTAATATAAATTACATACTCACTAGCAACTGCATTCCTGCTTTCTCTATTCTTGTTACCATTCGAAGTTTTTCTATTTTCCAGTGATTGGAGGCCAGAATGGTACCCCGCTGCTCTCAGTTGCATTTGCTTGGTGGTTGATGAGGTAAAGGCTGTTATCATATGCCCGCTGTATATTTAGGATATTGTCTGCGGTGAGGACTGCCTGAACGTACCTTTTGTTTATACTTTTAATATGTTTTATATTACTATTAATTTCCCATACTGGAAACTAAACTCAGGACCTCACACTTGCCAGGCTGGCACCGTGCTACTAAGCTATAGCCCCAGCTCTTGTATTTTAACTTTCTTTAAAGAGTTAGGATATGAGTGATGACTTTTAGCCGGTCTTATGGAACATAGCCTTCCACATGCATGATGATTATTTCTTTCAAGTCATTTCTATAATTGATGCTATACTACTGGAGCCCATAAACATTTTTAGAATTTCTCTTATGTAATTATATTCAGAGTCAGTAAGACAATTAATAAGAAAATGAGTGTTTCCTTCTGAACTGGCATCAACAATTTTTTCCGTGGAAGGCCATGTGGTAATTATAATTTTGTAGGCCAGGTCACTACTATTCAACTCTGCCATTGTGGCACACAAAAGAAGCCTTAAACAGCATGTAAACAGGGAATGTGGCTGTGTTCCAATAGGACTTTATCTGCAAAAACCAGGCTGTGGGCCAGATTTGCATCAAAATCACCGCTTGAGAGCCTATCTCAGTGTATTTTGCGTTGCTCTAACAAAATACTTGAGGTAGGTAACTCATTCAAAAGGGAGGTTTATTTCATTATGGTTCTAGTCATGCTTGGGCAGACACCCTGGCTAACTTCTAGTGAAGAGCTCATGACCTGTCAAGTCATGGGTGGAGAAGCAGAGAGAGGAAAGGAGGATGTGTGTGTGACAGACAAGGGAGAGGTGCCAGGCTCATTTTATAACAGCCTGCTCTGGTGGTAACTAAGCTAGTCCTATGAGACCTAGCCCTGCCATGAAGCCGGCACTAATCAGTTGAGAGGGTGGCAGCCCTGTGACTCAATCACTTGCCTATCTTCTAGGTCCCTCTACATCTTAATATTATCACACTATGAACTGAGTTCCTAACCCATACACTTTCAAGGCAGAAACCTATCCAACCCATAGCAGAGTCGTGTACTATTGTTATTGATGTTCATTTTAAAGAGAATCAAAAATAGTAAAAAGGTACATTAGAGACAATGTAGAACTTTGAAAAATGAGATGTTAGGAATTCAACAATGGTTGATGTATTGCATAATGTTGTCTTCAAAACAGGTGTTCACATTAGTAGATATAGACGAATAAACTGGTAAAAAAAAAATAAGCATTAACTGTTCCTTTCAATCAACCAATAGAAATTAGTACTAAAATTATCTTAGCTATCATATATAATATATCCTTCTCTCCTACTTTTCTCTTTTCCTTCATCCAAAAAAGGTGATAGTCAAAAGTAATATATGAAAGAAATTACTCAAATTATTTTTGACTATTACCTTATTGCTCTGTGATGAATCTTTGTTTGATAATTCAGTGTTACCTATCAATTTATTCTTACCAATAATTGAATATACCCTGAACAACATAGAGCTATCTGTACTGCGATCAGTAATAGTCTACATAAAATAGGAACAGGTACAAAGGAACCAGGAAAAGAAACCTGTTAATCTTTGAGCCAGGGTACATCACCTGCCAGTGGAATCACTTCCAAATCTTTAGGTCTCACTAAAGGCTGTGAAAGTAATCTCCAACCCCAGTGATGTAGCACAATGACCTTATCTCTCCCTTTCTTAGCAGTCCATTGTAGGCTGTGAGAGTCAGAAGATCTCTTCTCTTTGCTTTTAGTGGCTCAGTCATCTCTGAGGTGTTCTAGGGAATGTCCAACAGCCTGTATGTGGAAGGCCAAGATGAGGAAGGGATGACTGTTCCAAATGAGTCTATTGCCTGACCTGGCTGAGGCATTGTTTCCTCCTGAACACATTTGTGTGATCAGAATGCCATTACATGGCCATGTCTAACTGCAAAGGAGTCTGGGGAGCATAAATTTGTCAAAAATGTCAGGAAGAAGAGAAAATGGTCAGGGAAGAGTTAGTTTCTAACATGTCCTTCAAGGGGATGAGTTATAGGCTGTTTTGTAGTTTTTTTTTTAAAGTGAGAATATCATATATAGCCACATCTTCTGCTAGATGTTCAAAAATTCTGAATTCTAATTAAGTCCAGGTTAAACTGTAAACCTCTATGTTGCAAAGAAAATAAATATTCTGTTAATCTGACCTAGTGCTTGCCTAAAGCCAGAAAAATTATTGACAGTTTTTACTCACACCTTCCTGAATGGAAACCAACATTTTTAGAATAAAGATTCATGCACAATTTAATTTACGGACAGAATGACAAAGTCAGATTTATCTGTGACTGATGTCCCTGTTAAGTTTGCTCAAAGAAGGGTAAGGTATGGTGCTGTGAGAAACCATAACTCCTGTAAATGTTCTTTGGTTTTTGGGCTGTGCACCCTATTTTATCTAAGTGAATTATATGGCTTGGAGAAAATCATCCCCATAGCAAGTCTTGAAAACATACTGGAATAATTACAGGGTTTGAAATCTTCATGTCAGCTTTTGTCTTTGAATAGAAGTGTGAGAATGTGGACAAGTTTTTTACTTCATGGGAACTTCTAGTTTTTGTTTTGTAAAGTGCAGGTAATATCTACCCCATGGGACTCTTGTGAGAGAAAAATTGGACAGTCTGTGCAGAAGTAGGCTCTACAATTCACAGCAGCTCCTTCCTGCAGCTCAGGTGTTCATCAGTTGCTTCAATTTGAGAAACTCTAGTTCTCTTGTGAGTTCAATCTTTGCATGTGTAAAATGAAAGTCTTGTATTAAAGAATGTCTAAATTCCTTTGACTCTATGGGTGATGTATGAGATAAATAAGACCTTGACTTAGTTAGAGTATTTTAAGGGAGCAATAAAAACAGAAATTTGAGAATAAAGACATTCCTAAAAATACATTGATGGTGAGTAAAGAAAGGCCAAAGGGGCCTGGTGCATACCACCTTGATTTTCTGCTACTAAGAGAGGATAGAAGAGTAGCTCCTTTCTCCATGTCTCATTGTATCTCCTTTCACCCAAAGAATCATGGGGCTCAAGCATCTTTTCTAACAGTGACTTTGCTTTGCTTGTTCTTAGGGTGATTGTGTGCATCCTGTCTCTCTCATGGAGTATATTTCTCTAAGAGCAAAGAAGATGCCCTATCTTGGAAATATTTAATGATTCTTCCATAGCAAGCAGAACAACAGGGCTTGGCAAACTTTTTGTGCTAAAAGGCCAGGTTTTAATTATTATTTATTTATTTATTCCATTTATTTTTATTTTATTAAAATACAAATGTCAATCAGACAGTTTCAAGACACCTTAACCATACAGATTCGATGAATTAATACATTGAAAACTGTTTTCATAACGTTTTGGTATTGTACAAGGTACATACATGATATTATATTTACAGATATTATTTTAGCAGATATCTTTTATCAGTGAATCAAGAGTGTAGCTGCTTACTTATCTTATTTTTTATACCTGAATTATA
>PVKA01017449.1:35620-45833 GCA_004027165.1 Ctenomys sociabilis | reverse complement strand
GACAGGGTCTCGCTATGCAGTTCAGGCTGGCTTTAAGCTCACTTTGTAGCTCAGGCTGGTCTCGAACTCACAACAATCCTCCTGCCTCAGCCTCCCGAGTGCTGGGATTACAAGCATGCGCCGCCACGCCCGGCCCCCTCAGGATTTATCCTGAATCCCTGTACCACAGTTTGTAGATCCTTTGTCAGTGTCAGCCATGTGGATGAGTCACGAATGTTTTCTCTCCATATGACTCTGCTTAGGCACACTCTACATTATTGATCACTTTCCTCTGTGGCCCCATAGTCTCCTTGATCAGAAAATTTGGGACACAACTGTGTTATATGATGTAACAGTTCAGGTTCTCCTACATCCTGAGTCTTCACTGACCTTGAAAGACTAGGGCCAAAATGTTGGCTGCCCTCGAAGCCCTCCTTTTTCTCTAATTTTTGGTCTGTAAACTTAGGTTGTTAACCCTACAGAAGAGAAGCTTAGTGTTATTACCCTACAATCTAGGCTGCTGAGCTTAACCTATCTGTCTGAATATCAAACATCTTAGGCATAACATGGAACAGGTATTTTTCGTCAAGTATTGATATGTTAAACTTTAAGTCCGCGGTGTGCCTGTTTTTCATCTGGAGAGGTTCTGTAGGAGCAGGATAGCCAGAAGCTCCAGCTGAGCTATCTTGATGGTCCTTTCCTCCTTCTTCTTTCTCTTCCTTCTCCTTCTCCTTCTCCCCCTCCTCCTCCTTTCTCCTTCTCCTCTTTTCCTTCTTCTTCCTTCATTTTTTTTTTGTACTAGGGGTCAAACTCAGGACCTTGTGTTCAGCACTGTGCCACTGAGCTATAAACCTGGCCCTCCAAAATGCTGGGATTACAGGTGGGTGCCACTATGGCTGGCTGGCTAGGGGTATTTTATTTATTTATGGAACAGGGGATTGAGCTCAGGTCCTTGCGCTTACCTGGGAAGTGCTTATTTTACTGAGCCTTCTCCTGGCCCTTGACTAGGAATATTCAAACATTCTATTTCTTCTTTTCCTCTTATATCTCTTCCTCATCTGTCTGTCTGTCTGTCTCTCTCTCTCTTTCTCTCTCTCTCTTTATTTTACAGTATCAGGGATTGAAGCCGGGGTGTTCTACCATTGAGCTACAACCCAGCACTTTTTACTTTTTCTTTTGAGACAGGGTCTTGCTAAATTGCCTGCCAAGCTTGTCCTCATCCTCCCAAGAAGCTGGGATTACGTGTGTGTGTGTGTGTGTGTGTGTGTGTGTAACTTCCACAATCAACACAGACCTCTGAAATCTAGTCTGTGGGTTTTCCCCACACTCCAAGCCAGCAAGCAGTTCTGTACCAGGCAGCAGACTGTTCTGCTCCCTTCAGATGTCAATCACAAGCACCGACTGGCTTTCCTCGCACCTATAAAATGAGCTCACCCCCAACCCTGCCCCCAGGGTGCCCTGAGACAGGAATGAGACTGGGCTTGGTGGTGCATGTGCCTATAATCACAGCGCTTGTGAGGCTGAAAGCAGGAGAATCACTAAGAGTCTGATCTGTGTAATGAGACCCTGTAGACCCTGTACTAAAAATGCAAAAAAATGAAAAAATAAAATGAGCTTCCCACAGCCCCCTCCTTGCAATAGATTAATTTGCTAGAGAACCTCAGAGCACTTAGAGAAACATTTAGTACACAGGCTATTAGCAAGGCCACCCTCATGAAGACCAGGTGAAGAGCAGAGCTAGTGGTGTGGTGGAAGGAGCACTAACTGATACTTCCAGGACCTCTTTCCAGGCAGCACTTGCAGGAACCCCAAAATCTCTGGGTGCTCAACCACCCAGCTCTCTAAACCCAATCTTGTCTGAACTTGTTTTTTCACTGAGTTACATAACCCTAGCCCCTTTTTAATACTTTAAGACAAGATCTTACTGATTTGCCCTGGGCTAGGATCCCAGAGTGTTACAATTATAGATATATGATGTGGAGTCAGACTTCTTAGTGTTTGTTTTTTTTTTTTTTGGGGGGGGGTGGTAACCAGGAATTGAACTCAGGACTCTGCACTTACCAGGCAAGTGCTTATTCTACTGAGCTATCTCCTCGAGCCATTCTTAGTGTTTTGACAGAAGCTTCCTTACAAGGGCTAATTAAATCCATGGCCTTTGATAATTAACTGGGGGATTGAGTCCTGCAGCTGGAAGTCCCAGGCCTCTAGCTGTGCCTTAGTTTTGCACCAGCCTGGAGCCTGCAGCTACCTAAGGGCCCAGATACTGGTTAATCATTAGTATGCAAAAACACTTACACTTTGGGGACTCCAAACACTGCAGAAGTCTATGCCAGGAAACTGGGACAAAGACCAAACATATTTCACAATTTCATAGGCCTTTTCTCCTTTCTGATATATATTTTCTCTTAGTACTTCTAGCTCTAGCTGCTTCCACTAAATTTTGGTATGTTGTTTTCATTCTTATTCAGTTTAAAGTGCTCTAAAATTGCCCTTAGGGTATCTCTTTGACCCATGGATGATTTTGAAATCTGTTCAACTTCCTAACACTTGTGGATTTCTAAGATTTGTTATTGATTTTTAACTTACTTTCCAAATACTTAGGGGTTTCTCAGATTTCTTTGTTATTAATTTCTCACTTAATTTATGTGATCAGAGAACATGGTTTGTTGATTTATTGGTTTTTCATCCAGTCTAGCCACTTCTATCATTTTCATAGATCATTCATAAGTAATTTTGTTCTTTCTAAAGTACTGGGGATTGGGGCTGGGGATATAGCTCTGCAGCATAAACACCTGCCTGGCTAGCAGAAGGTCCCAAATCCTGCCCCCCACCCCCCAAAAAAGAGGTACTGGAGATTAAACCTAGGGCCTTACATGTGTCATGTAGATGCAGTACCACTGAGATACAACCTTAGATATCTGTTGCTCAGGGCACCCTGAGGCAGCCATCTCCTTCCTCAGCCTCCCAAGTAGCTAGGGTGACCACCATATGCCACTTTTTCATATAATTCCCAACATGAATAGATTATTTGTTCTTTTGGTATTTGTTTTTCTACATGCTTCCTGCAATTATGTTCCTTTCTTCTTCCTTAACAGATTATTTTTCTCTCTGTTAAGTATTCTTTACTGTATTGAGACACTTAATTACATAGCTCTCCCCCTCCATACTAAGAATTGAATCCAAGGCCTTCATACTGAGCTGTACAAGCCAAACCCTTGAATATTTATTATGACAGGGTCTTGTTAAGTGACTGAATTGCCCAGGTTGGGCTTGAACTTTTGATCCTCTACCTCAGTCTCCCAGAGTATTGGGATTGCAGTGAGACAATACTATACCAGGCTTTTTTTTTTAGTGGAACCAGGGATTGAACTCAGACCCTTGCACTTAGCAGGGAAGCACTTACTCTACTGAACCATCTCCAGTTCTTTCTTTTTTTTTTTTTAAATAGGTTCCTTCTGTGTAAATAAGGCTGACCTGACAATCCCCAATGATGGGATTACAGGCATATGCCACCACACCCAGCCCTTGTTTCACTTCTTTCCTCTCCTTTCTTTTTTATTTTTATTTTCTTTTTTGTATTTAGTACAAGGTTTACAGGGTCTCACTACACAGGTCAGACTTGTAATGATTCCTCTGTTTTCAGCCTCCAAAGCGGTGGGATTACAGACACGTATCACCATGCCCAGTCTCAGTTGCCATATCAGGGCAGCCTGGGGGTGGGGCGGGCGCAGCATGCTGGGGATCGAACCCCAGGCCCTGGGTCTGCCTAAGCAGGCACTTTAATCTGCTGAGCTATCTGACCGGCCCTCTTTCTTTTTTGAGAAAAGGTCTCTGCTGTCTAGGTTGGCTTGAACTCTTGGGATAAAGGGATCCTTTTACCTCAGCCTCACGAATAGCTATGTGAAATTGTGTACTACTTTACCCAGTTCCTTTGATGGGGGGCTAGTGATGGTCCAAGGAATCCAGGTCCTTCTTATTGAGTTCTATCTAGCCTTTTTTTTTTTTTTATTTTGAGAAGGGATATCACTAAGTTCTCCAAATAAGATTCAAATTTGGGGTCCTCCTTCCTGTACCTCACAGAGTTCTAGGGTTACAGGTGTAGGCTGCCATGTCTAGCATCCCTTGATTCTCCCCCACCTTTGATTCTTTAAACATGATTTCTTTTAGTTCTTTCAATATGTTTATAATCGTCACTATGTGTGCCTTTGTCTGCTGAATGCGACCCAATCCAACTTCTGTGGAGCTGCAGAGGCAGCTGCTGTGGGCAAGGTCACACTTTCCTATGTCTCTGTCAATGTATTGTAGTGACTTTGAATGTTAATTCTGTTTGACTTGTGTATTTTGTTTATTTATTTGTATAGGGTCTTACTACGCATCTTGGACTCCTAGTGATCCTCCTGCCTCAGCCTCCCCAGGGCTAGGATTACAAGCATGCGCCACCACACTACCACCATGCCTGGTTTCGGGGGCAGGCTCAACGCAGGGCCATGGCATATGATACCAGAGATTGAACTCGGGTCCATACTCTTATCAGACAGGTACTAAAACTGCTGAGCTATCTCCCAGTCCCTGGCTTGTATATTTCATTGCTTAGTAACTCGCCTGGGCTAAGTCTGTCTCCTCTAAGGTGTGTGATTGCTGATCTCTCTGCTTAGTTTCTTCTCTCTGAAAATATCTGACTTTAGACAGATTGTCCCCTGTCCCAGTAACCCAAAAATCAAACATAAAGGGGCCAAGTCTTGCGCTGAAACACCTCAAGCCAGCAGGACTTCCATTCTGAGGTGATATTTCCTGTTTGAGTACACGATTCAGAGTTCAAGGGCCAGTGAGATAGCTTAACAGAATAAGCATCTGCTTAGGCAAGCACATGGACCAGGGTTCAATCCCTGGTACCACATGCCACGCCAGCTCTGCCCCACACCAGCATGCTGAGCCAGTGACTGAGCCTAGGTATGATGACGCAGAGCTGTAACCCCAGTGCTGGGGAGGCTGAGAGGAAGAGGATCCCTACAAGTCTGAGTTGCATAGTGAGACCCTGTACAAAATACATTGAGAGAAGGAGAAGAAAAAGAGAAGAAAGAAAGAAAGAAAGAAAGAAAGAAAGAAAGAAAGAAAGAAAGAAAGAAAGAAAGAAAGAAAGAAAGAAAGAAAGAAAGAAAGAAAGAAAGGTAGGTCGGTCCTGGGGGGCCGGAGAGATGGCTCGATGGAATAAGCGCTTCCCTAGCAAGTACAAGAGCCTGAGTTCAATCCCCAGTTCTGCAAAAAAAAAAAAAAAAAAAAAAAGTTCAAGGGGTTTTCAGTTCCCCTTTCTGCTGGACCTTCCCACATCTCTGTGGAGGGAGCACCAGGGCCTCCAGGAATATGTGGGACCTGGGACCTGTGTTCTCCACTGTAAATGTGCACAGCTTCAGCCAGGAAGGGGCTCGCCCAGCTGAGGCTGTAACCTCAGATCAGTACCCCCAGCAAAACCTTCAGAGGGGAGAGCTGGGGACGGCAGTGTCCCCGAGCAAGCATGCCACAGTTTCCCACTGTTACTGTGGTGGTCAGCAGTTACTTGAGAATAAACATCCCTGTTATTCTCAGCTGCTTGCCCATTTCCAGAATGCCTGAAATGGGGGTTGTCTTGTCCACTGCTTTCCAGCTCTGCAACTGTCTTTTTAGGAAGATGCTTACCTCCTCACTCTGCTACTGTTTTTCCAGATCCAGTCTTTTTAGGAGGATGCCACCCTCAATAACTATTCGATGAATGTGTGAGTAAACTCTTTGTACTCTGCCTTTTGCTTCTGCAATTGCTTCTTAGTACTGAAATTGTCCTAAGAAAGGGTTACCAGCTACCTCCTAGACACTAAAACAGGCTCCAAAACAGACCTGGCTGAATTGCAGCTCTGTCAGCAATGGTACACTTCATGCAGGCACTATCTTCTCCAAATGTTGGCTTATTGATAGGGTTTTTCAGGAGTCCAGCAACACAGAAACAGGCAGAAGGAAAAAGGGAAAGGGGTTTTATTATCTCTGAAGACAGGAAGAAAACTTGGAGAAGATGAGGAATTCTCTGGATTGGAACAAAGGGAGGCTGACACTTTTATGGCCTTTTGTCAGGAGTGGAGTTTGAAGCAGATGTTTAGATATACCTGAGGGAGCTGATTGGGGGTCTTCCCTCAGGCAGCGGGAAGGGTAAAAGGAAATTGTGCCCTGGGCTGAGTTGGAGAAGAAGGGGGGAGGTGGTCTTGGGGAGATGGGCTTTTTTTTCAAAGGCTTCAGCCATATTAGATAACCACCATGATGATTTAGTAATTTCTACCAGCACCTATCTCTTATCAGTTATGTTTTTGTTTGTTTTGGTGAAACTGGGGATTGAACTTGTGCTTGCCAGGGAAGTGCTTATTCCCACTGAGCCATCTCCCAGCCCCCACTTATTGCTTATGTTAAATGACTGAAATAGCATATATGGTATTTTTGTGATATGAAGATATATATATATTTTACTTTTCACTCATGGTTTCTGGCTCATAATTGCAACCTTTAGGCAAACCACAGAATCTAGAATTTCTCCTCCCTGAGGTAAATCACAAATCCTCATCTCCATCCTTGCCCCACCTTGCTCTGTAGGAGTTAGCCATGAAGAAATTCTCTGACTAACCGCCAACAATAGGTCATGTGACCCTTCTCAAATCAGAGGAATTCTGCGCCATCCCCTGGAGTGAGATATGAGGAACAAAGAGGTCAGGAAGAATGCTGAAACAGATAGACCTCATACCTTTTATACCCAGTCACATTTTGACAGGCCTGTCCATGTGTCAAACATGCCCATGCAATACAGTCCAGTACCCTAAAGTACTTCAAAGAGATTCAGATAGCTGAGCACAGAGAGGCTCCTGGAAGGCCACGTGCTCAGAGAAGGTAGTGTGCTTTGAGCACTTCCCCATCCTTTTCATCTCTCGATTTGGGTCCTTTATAACATCTTTTACAATAAGTACATGTGTTTCCCTAAATTCTGTTAATTTTAGTAAGTTAATTAGATCCAAGGAGGTACTTATGGGAACCCTGACTTACAGTTGGTGGGTGAGAAGCACATGTTACACCCAGCAGGGCTTAGCGTGATAGGCACCTAGTGGGGGGCCTAAGTCCTCACCATGTGGCATCTGACCTATATCCAGGAAGCTTCAGAACTGAACTAGATTTGAGGACCCCAGCATGTGTCCACTGCACAACTTACTGCTTGCTTATTGGTGGGGTGAAATCTCTACATTTTTTGAGGTCAAAGAAGTCTTCTTTGTAAGGGCACAAAAGCGGAGAAGGGAAAAGGGATGCTTTGATTCTTCCTCAAATATTATTATAAAGGGCCCTGAGGAAGCATGCAGCTAGATACTTCTGGACACTTCCACCCCAGTATTCGTGAGAAGTCCAAACTTGCTCAGACCGTGACACCTGGATGCCTGCTCCTCATCACTTTATTTATTTTTACTTTTTTATGAATTTAGGACAGGGTGTACAGGGTATTCAGGGTCTCATTATTAGATCAGACTGTAGTGATCCTCTGGTTTCCAGCCTCCCAAGTGCTGGGATTACAGGCCTGTGTGCCACCACACCCAGTCTCAGTCACCTCTCAGTATACCCTAGGGGCAGGGCCTGGAGGCACTCCAAGTATCAAACAGCACCAGCTGTGCTCTGCAAAAGCAGAGCGTTAGTCTGGTGAGCTATCTGGCCTCCCTTATCCCCTTTAGTACTGGGTGGGAATGCAGGAATAAGATCAAGAAAATGCTTTAAAATTGGACCTGTTTGAGGGCTGGGGTGATGGCTCAGTTGTGGCTCAGTGGAATAAGTGCTTCCCTGGCAAGTGCAAGGGCCTGAGTTCAAGCCCCAGTTTCGCAAAAAAAAAAAAAAAAAAAAAAAGGATCTGTTTGCATAATTATAAGGTATTATTGTGCCTTATGGTGGTGTTCTTTGGGAACTGTTAAAAATCCCTCTTTCTGGGAAATTGTGGTCATACTAAAAACTCTAAAAATAGGGAAGCTACTTGAATTAGTTGCTCCAACTTCATTTTCCCCTGGAAATTTTAACCACTGCAATGAAAGTATCTTTTTTTTTTTTTTTTTTTGTCTTTTTTTGAGGTAAATATCTTCTGAAAGACCAGTTTCACACTTATAAATCTTTTTTAATCACAGGTTTTACATTTCTAAGTGGTTAATCTAAGGATTAAAGTTCATAGTCTCACAAATTGAAAGGTAAACATCAATTTGATGTTAAAGAAAGAGCAAAAAGAACAGGACTAGACAGAATGCGTGGAATTTGAAATGAACATAGCGTGGTGAGGCTATATGGGGCCATTTTAGGGCCTTGGTGAAAAGTCAGCTCTTTCTACAGACCATGTATGTCTGAAAGGAGGATCTATAAAAATGCTTTATTAAATTTCTTCCTCCTCACCTTTCCTTTGATTGTAGACTATTTAGGGTTCAGTCTTGTGCCTTGTTTGAACTCAGGCCCTTGTGCTCGCCAGGGAAGCGCTCATTCCACTGAGCCATCTCCCGCGCCCATCCTTCAGTCCTACTGGCAGCTCTCTAGTGGTGGCAGGCAGCATCCCCCCCTACAACCAGCACTGCTCCCACTGTCACTTCCAGTCAGCAATCCTGCCCTTCCCACTCCCTTACTCAGAAGCCCACACTGTTTCTTAGCTGTCCTAAAGGAGAGCGATTCCAAGTTTCTCTGACTACATATGCTTCACTCTTTCGTGTGCGATATGTACACACACATGCACTGTGGCAGATTACCAACTGGTGGTCAACTTGTAACCCTGACTAAATGGTGGGAGGCCTTCTTGAGGGTTGTTGCTGGCAGCACAAGTGGCAGAACTGGAGAGGAAGAAGAGAAGCTACTAGGGAAGCTGTCGGGAGCTGCTGGTTCTCTGGGGCTGTATGGGTGACCTCATCATGCTGGTTTTCCTGATGAACTCCTTGAAGGAGCTCAGGATCTTGTCACTGAGAACAGCTCGCTAGCATTCAACTGAGGGAGTTCTGGTCCTCACTTTGAGCATTGTTTCCTGGCTCCAGAGGGGAAGATGGTGCACTGTTCAGTCTCCTGAAGGAGCTTATCCCATTGGCTTTCCTGATAGGAACTCAGCTTTCCTCATCCTCATAGAAGCTCAGGCCCTCACTGTTGCTGAAGATGGCCATGGCTCTCATTGGGGTTGAACACTGGTCTTCACCTTGAGCGTTGCTTCCTGGCTCCAGTACAGATCCCTCTGCCTGCTGCACAGACCCTCCATCCCACTGGCACAGACTTTCTAGCTTCTACCACTGACCTTTGGGCCTTCACAGAACAGATCCATAAAACAGGCCTGCATGAGACATTGTCGTGGTCTCTGGGCCTCCAGTTGGATTCGTGGGAGGCACTGTTATGAGCACTAGGTCTTAAGCTGGACTCACGTAGGACATTACCAGGGGATCCAGGCCCTCAGCTGAATTTTTTGGTCTTTAGTGTGTGGGCAAATTTTCTGCACTCTTTGTATATGATTCTTTGGGTGATTCATTATAAAATAATCATAAAATATGTATCCTGTATTGTATTGATCCCATTGTAAGCCTCAAACTACAACATGCATATAATAAATTACATATGTAATTTATTTTTAAAATTTCCAGGCCAGGGAGATGGCTCAATGGAATAAGCACTTCCCTGGCAAGTGCAAGGGGCTGAGTTCAATCCCTTGTTCTGCCAGTATATATATATATATATATATATATATATATATATATATATATATATATGTAGCCGGGCGTGGTGGCGCATGCCTGTAATCCCAGCACTCGGGAGGCTGAGGCAGGAGGATTGTTGTGAGTTCGAGACCAGCCTGAGCTACAAAGTGAGCTTAAGGCCAGCCTGAGCTGCATTGTGAGACCCTGTCTCAAAAAGACAAAAAAAAATAAAATAAAATAAAATATATATATGTATATATATATATGGAATTTTTTTAATTCATTTATTTATTACACTGTCTCGCTACACATCATGGATTCTTTTTTTGCGGGGGTGGGGGTCAGCTCAGCCCACCCTGCAGGGAGGGGCTGGCATGGCATGTGGTGCTGGGGCTCGAACCGCGGTCCCTGAGAGGCGCTCTAGACCGCTGAGCTATCTTGCCAGCCCTATATGGAAAATTTTATATATATATATATATATATATATATATATATATATATATATATTTTTTTTTTTTTTTTTTTTTTTTTTTTTTTTTTTT